>PVKC010026635.1:0-16050 GCA_004027635.1 Crocidura indochinensis
CTTGACAATGTCCTCAAAGATGTAACAAAAATGGTGAACTTCATCATGGTGCATGCTCTTAATTTTCGACAATTTCATTCCCTTCTTGATGAGGTTCAGCTACAATATAACACTTTACTGATGTACAATATTGTCCAGTGGCTGAGCAGAGGATGAGTGTTAGATTTGTGGCCTGCTTGGAAGAAGTTAGGCTATTTACAAACGAAAACGGGGAAGACGAGCCTCAGCTCACCAACATGGCTTGGCTTAACAACCTCATGTTCTTTGCAGATTTTACTAACCACTTTAATGTACTAAACAAAAAATTACAAGGCATGAGGAAAACAGCAGAAGGCATGTTTAGTGACATCAAAGCTTTTGAGAAAAAAATGGATGTTTTTGAAAGAGACCTTGAGAGTGGGCAGCTAAATTATTTTACCAACCTAAAAATGCATTTGCATAATTCTAGAACATTTGTGAACATTCATAAAAAAAAACACCAGGAAATCCAGAAAGCATAGTCCACCATTGTAGCCTAAGCAAAGGAGAATTTTAGTAAAAGATTTTCTTAGTTCCATACAATGGAGACAACTCTTTCATTTATAACTTCCCCAGAAAAGCCCACATTTGAAGATCTTGAACTTTCCTGCTTACAGTGGTTGGATATTCAAAATTTGGAAATGGCACTACTGGAATTTCAAGAAAGCACTATCTGGAAAAGTAAATTCAATGATCTGCCTGTGGCTCTTGAACGTTTTGAGTGTGAAAGGGTGACAAATGAAATCACTGATAGCAGTTCTCAAAATGAAATCCTAAAAGCTTGGAATTCTCTGCCAGACAAATTTAAGTCCATGAAAGCACTTGGGACTGCTCTTCTTACTTTGTTTGGGTCATCTATGCTTGTGAGCAGCTGTTTTTAGCTTTGAGTCATATAAAATCTGATGTTAGAAACAGAGTAACGGATGGCATGAGTGCTGCATATGTTGCTCTGAAATTAACGCCCTACGAGCCAAGGGTTGACAAGTTATCAGCATGCATGCAACAAAAAAAATGACATTATTTTTTTCAGAGCATGCCCAATGCATATGTTTTCAGTTTGCATTGAAGACATGTTCTAAGTTATTTAAATATTATTTAAAAATTTTATTTTAAAAAGGGACTTTAATGGCGCTGTTATACTCCAATCTGGAATTTAAAAAAAATGGTTGGTTTAATTGAAAGCTCTTTTGCTTTCTTTATATCATATTATTAGAAATGTAATGATTTAACTATTTTCAAATTTGATTGTAAATTTCACAAAAAAATGGTATAGACTTTTTGGGAATGCACACCAAATCTTGACACAGTAAACAGTTTTAAGAAATTTATCTTTTTTCTCTTACTCAGGATACATTTGACATGTTATGTGAATAATACATTTAAATATATATTGTGTAACTGAATCAAATTCTTCCTAAATTCATTCAATTAAATGAAATCATTAAAACATTATAAATTGCCAATAAATTGGAATGGAAACCAAACGATTGTGAATCAAATTGATTCTCCGGCAATACAAAGATTCCAACCTTTTAAAATGATATTACATAGTTCAGGCAATTTTATTAAGAGTTTTTAGATACTAAAATCTTGTTATTAAGGTTTAATTGACTTTCTGGCACTTAGAGGAAATTCTTTGGTTTTTTGTGGCAGCTTGGGCACTGGGGCTCAAAAAGGTTAGCCATCATTGTCCTAGATTATCCAGCTATACCACTCCTAGCAATATACCCTAGGAACACAAATATACAGTTTAAAAATGTCTTCCTCACATCTATATTCATTGCAGCACTATTTACACTAGCCAGATACTGTAAACAACCAAGATGTTCTTCAATATGTGGAGGGCTAAAGAAACTGTGGTACATATACACAATGGAATATTATGTAGTCATCAGGAAAGATGAAGTCATGAAATTTTCCCATACATGGATGGACGTGGAATCTATTATGCTGATTGAAATAAGTCAGAGGGAGAGAGATAGACGCAGAATAGTCTCAATCATTATAGGTTTTAAGAAAAATTAAAGACATTATTGTAATAATGCCCAGAGACAATAGAGATGAGAACCAGAAGAACTGGTTCACAATATGAAACTCACCACAAAGAGTGGTGAATTCATTTAGGGAAATAACTACAATAACAAATATCATGATAATCTTAGTGAGTGAGAGAAGTAGAAAGACTGTGTCGAATACAGGTAGGGGTAGGGAAGGTGGAAGTGGGGCATTGGTGGTGGGAATGTTGCACTGACAAAGTGGGAGTTGTTTATGAGTGAAACCCAACTCCAATTATGCTTATACTTATGGTTTTCAAAGATTTCATATTAAAAAATAAAAAAGAATAAAATTTAAAAAGCGTTTTCATTAACACAAGAGGAAAGCTCTTTTATTATTTTAAGTACAATGGGACCAAGAACTGCTAAGATCAAAAGTATGGGAACTACAAATACTAATAGGCAACCAAAGGAGTGATGGGGTATAAGATAGGGCAAACATGCATGTATGTGTGAGTGCATGCATGTGTGTTTGTATAACATTGAGGCAATAGGAGATAGAAAAGGCTGTGTGGGACAATGGTGGAGGGAAGCTGATTCTGGTGTAGCATGGGAATGTTTAGGAATGAAAGATTGCCATTATCAATATCATAAATCAGCTTATCTAAAATAAAAGTTTAAAAATTAAAATATATAAGATATTGATATCTGATAGAAGCAGCCTTTATTTACTGTACAGAATTCAACTGTTCTGCTAAAGTGTCTGTTCTTACACTTTACTATATTTTCCAATATTATTGACTTCTGGTTTGTAGTGTAACTTAGAGAGTTCCTTAAACAATAAAACCCCATTATCATTTTATGCTACACTCTTTTACCTTCAGATAAATAAATATATAAATGTACCAATCAAGCAACCCATATTATTATTAAATTAGGTTATTTCATGTGACATGTATCTTATTTTTGTTGTACATTAATATAGATTTTTGTTGTCAATGTCTTTCCTTTATTATTTTTTCAAAGTCTCTGTAATTTTAGTTTTTAATCTCTTGGATGAACTCTGTGTGCTTTATAAGCACATTTTGATACCTTTGATATGCTTTGCTTTTCTCTCTTTAATTTATATTTTATTTTGCTATATTTTGTTATGTTGATTATTCTCAATCATTCATCTCTTCAATAACCTGATTCTGTGTCCTCATGACTATTACTTGTCATTTCCCTCATGAATTTTATATTAATATAATTTTATGCTACTAAGAATTTTATATTATTATTATTATTATTTTTGGTTTTTGTGTCACACCCGGCAGTGCTCAGGGGTTACTCCTGGCTCCATGCTCAGAAATTGCTCCTGGCAGGCACGAGGGACCATATGGAGCACCAGGATTCGAACCGATGACCTTTTGCATGAAAGGCAAACGCCTTACCTCCATGCTATCTCCCGGGCCCCTAATTTTATATTATTTTTAAGTTTTTGTTTTGCTAAGATTTTCTTCCTTTATATCTCAGTTATATTCTTTCATTTTTTTGTTTCAGCAGCACTTTGGATCTATTATGCAAATTCAACTTTGTTTGTAAGGTGATGATTAGAAAAAGAAGGAAATAAGAATATAGGAAGCCAAGTAATGACAATGCAGATGCCGTATTGTCCAGTGTATAAGACGACTTTTGTTTATTTGTTTGTTTTTTCTTTTGGGCCACACCCGTTGACGCTCAGGGGTTACTCCTGGCTATGCGCTCAGAAGTCGCTCCTGGCAGGCACGGGGGGCCATATAGGAACCGGGGGATCAAACCGTGTTCTGTCCTAGGCTAGCGCAGGCAAGGCAGCAGGCACCTTACCTCCTGCGCCGCCTCCCGGTTCCCATAAGACGACTTTTGAAACAAAATAAAGTCAACCGAAAATCAGGAGTTGTCCTATACGCTGAGTATAGGACATTTCAATATGCCGAAAAACATTTCAATATGCCGCTAAATGAAAATCATCGCACCAATCACTGTGAGGCTGCTCGAACTGCCTCTCTAACTCAGCCAATCCAAGCAGGCTTTTGATGCATGCAAATTAGACAATGTTTTGTACCCGAATCTACACTGTCAAAAGCCTGCTCCCATTGGCCAGTGTTGGAGAGGAAGTCTATGACAGTAGAACCTTTGAACCTTTGCTTGTTTTGATTGGCTCACTGTGGTACATACAGTTGCAGCACAGGAACGTTGAAAGCTTTACCAAAGAACACAATAACTGTGCTGCGGCAAGACAATATGGAGTAACAGAAAAGATTGGCAGAGACTGTAAAATGTGGTGGTGGGGGGGTTCGTCCAGTCGTCTTATACTCCGGAAAATATGATAATTAAGGAGTTTTGTGAAGTGCAGTAGACTTGCTACCACTGTAGGGTCTTCCTATTACTATTCATGCTAATAGTCTGTGTCCTAGCTCTACACATTTGAAATATGAGTCTGAGTTTGTTTTTTTTTTCCCAAAAATTGGAAAGCATAGCAGCCAATCTGAATGTTAATAATCAGGACTTGGGGTTTTATATTTTCCATTCCAGTGTTCAATCTCTGCAATCAGTATAGTAATTCACTGTATCTGAAAATTCATAGCTCTTGTGCTATATTATTTTGTCACCATCTTCTACCTTGAGGTTTAGGTCTGCAAACAGCATACATAATTATTGTGTGACGTGTCATGGACTCCACCTCTTATTTGTGTCATCTCCTAATTAGGTATACAGATGAATGTATGAGGACATAGAAATTTTCTAGTGAAATAATTCTGTGACATGTACTGCACTTATGTAAAGCTTTAGAGAATAATTTTTCTTGCTGGTTTCTATTTCTGCACAGTTTTCCAGAATAGTTAGTGGATTCATTTGAATACAAATACAGTATTTTTTTTGGTTTTTGGGCCACACCCAGTGACGCTCAGGGGTTACTCCTGACTATGCGCTCAGAATCGCTCCTGGCAGGTACGGGGGACCATATGGGAACCGGGGAATCGAACTGTGGTCCGTCCTAGGCAAGGCAGCAGGGACCTTACCTCCTGTGCCACCTCCCGGCTCCCAAATACAGCATTTTTTAACACATACTACGACAAATAATTTTTTTTAATTTTTTTGTTTTCTTTTTTGAGTCACGCCCGGTGGTGCTCAGGGGTTACTCCTGGCTCTACACTCCAGAAATCGCTCCTGGCTTGTACAGTGGACCATATGGGATGCCGGGATTTGAACCATCATCTGTCCTGGATTGGCTTCGTGCAAAGCAAACATCACTACCAAATTGATTATTAACTTTGTGTTCCAAAAATTATCTTGAGGTCATTTCATGTTGATGGTATAGTACTGAGAGGAGTATGTGGCTGTCCTTGTTCCAGTCCCTTAACACATGGTTCTCTGAGAAATACTGGAAGTGACCTTAAGCACCTAGAAGTTTCTGTGCATAGCAGTGTGTGTCCCTCCAACTCAAAATATAGTTAACACATTATAAAATTAAAGACCAGGGTGGACTATTAAAGCAGAAAAATGGGCTTGTAAAATTCAAAACTGAAATAATTACTATAAACAAATTTCATAGTAAAAACCTTATAAGTCAAGAGAGAATTGGCAATACAGTTATAGTTCTAGGGAAATTTGCCAATCCAGAATGATTAAAAAAGTTGTATAGAAATGGAGGTAAGAGAAAAATTTTCCCATAAATAAGTCAACTAGATAAAAGCATGTTCTGCATTTAGGAGACCCCAATTCCATCCTTGGTATTAAATAGCCCCTAAAATCTGCGACTAACTTTCTTTTATTTTTATTGAAACCTTTTACATTTTTTTTGGTTTCTTGGCCACACCCGATGACGCTCAGAGGTTACTCCTGGTTAGGTGCTCAGAAATCACACCTGGCTTTAGGGTACCATATGGGACACAGGGGGATCGAACCACAGTCCATCCTAGCCTACTGTACTCAACGCAGACACCTACCACTTATGACATCGCTCCGGCCCCAACAAAATTATATTTGTTCAGGTTTTGCTATATAGTTATCAAATAATGTTTGAGAGTCATTATAAAACTGAAATAATATTGACACCCTAGGACAGAAAATAAATTTGACAATTATAAACTTGACATTTAATTTTATTTAAAGCATTGCGATTTGCAAAATTATTTATAGTTGTTTTTTGTTTGTTTATTTGATTTCTTTTGTCTTTTAGTTTTGGAGCCACACCCAGTGATGCTCCTGGCTATGCACTCAGAAATCAGTTCTGACATGGGGTCCATATAGGATGCTAAGGGATTGAACCACGTGGGCAAGGAAGACTCCTTACGGCCTGCGCCACCACTCCGGGCCGCCCTTATATGTCCTAATCCTAATGATTAGTTCATTAGCTAACTTGAATTTATTTTATTTGTTCTTTTCAAAAACTTTTTTTGTTTTGTTTTTTTTTGGGCCACACCCATTGACCCTTAGGGGTTCCTCGTGGCTTCTGGCTCATTGAAAAGAAGGACCATAGTGAGAGCACAAACAGTAGGGTGCCACTGGGAGCCGAACCAAGGTCTCTCAGAGTGCCAGGCAAATGCATTACCGTTGTGCTATCACTATGGTCCTTCTTTTGATAACTCTACTAAGACCTACATATCTAGCTTGGATGAATCCATCAGCCAACTGAGTTCCAGGGGCAGGAGCGTTGGCCCAAGTGGTATGGGCCTTTACTTGGCATGTGATTGACCCCTGGCTATCTCGGAGTGTTCAATAGATCCCTAAAATCTGGGACAACCTTGAAGTCCAGAGTGGCGGTTAGTGACTGCGGCCCATTCAATAGTCCCTCCCTTCCCGTTTCCCCCCAGACCAAGGGAAGCAGATGAATTCGTCCTTGCTAGATTTGGGAGCCTTCGGAGAGCTGCCTAGGTTCTCCAACTCGTGGCCTGTGGGCCGTTTGGGGTTCTCTGTACATTTTGTGGCCATGCCTTAAAGGAATCTTTTTTTTTGGGGGGGGGCCACACCCGGCGACGCTCAGGAGTTACTCCTGGCTATTCACTCAGAAGTCACTCCTGGCAGGCACGGGGGGACCATATGGGGAACCGGTGGATCGAACCGCGGTTTATTTTGTTTTGTTTTAGTTGTTTGGGTTACCCCCCAATGTTCAAGGCTTACTACTGACTTTAAACTCAAGGATCACCCTGACTTTGCCTCCTGTGGCCCCCAGTAAATTGAGTTTGAGACCTTTGATTCTGGCACAGTGGTAGAGCCCTTGACTGATAGGAGGATGGACCTCGGTTCCATGCGATGGTGGACACAGGCTATCTCTCTGGTACCTCCTTTTTTTTTGTAGTTTTTGGGTCACACCCGGCAGTGCTCAGGGGTTACTCCTGGCTCCATGCTCAGAAATTGCTCCTGGCAGGCACGGGGGGCCATATGGGGCACCGGGATTCGAACCGATGACTTTTTGCATGAAAGGCAAATGCCTTACCTCCATGCTATCTCCCGAGCCCCTGGTACCTCCTTTTAATGAGCTAGAACCACAAGGAACACCTGACCCTTAACGGGTGTAGGCCAAAAACCAAAAACACATGTATACATAAATAAGTAAAAAAAAAAAAAACAAAAAATTTTGAAACAAACAACTAAAAGGTATTCAAGTGGGCTTATAAACTCAGTAGGATAATGACATATAGGGACTGGAAAGGTAACAGATGGACCTCAGTTTGATCCCCAGCCTGTGTTACGTCTGTGCTCCCTCCTCTCTTTTCTTTTCTGTTCTTTTCTTTTCCTTTCTTTTCTTTTCTTTTCTTTTTTCTTTTCTTTTCTTTTCTTTTCTTTCCTTTCCTTTCCTTTCCTTTTCTTCTTCATCTTCTCTTTTTGTTTGTTTGGTCTTGGTTTTAAGTTTTTGGTAGCACCCAGCAGTGCTCAGGTGTTCCTCTGACTCTGTGCTCAGAAATCACATGTCAGGCAAATACCCTACCTCCATGCTCTTTTCAATGAATGCAGAGCCAGGAGGAACCCCTGAGCCTCACCCAATGTGCCCCCCAAAATAAAAAACAAGCAAAAAATACAAAGCACTTATACAGATAAGTATTGATTAAAAGTGTCGTTGTATTACTGTAATATTGTACTCTTAGAATTTTTAAGTTATAGTATCAGATTTAAAGATAAAACATTAAAAAGATTCGAGTTACAAAAATTTTCCAAAAAATATACAGTATAAAATATGAAAAGTAAACTGCCAAAAATAAAATTTAAAGAATTTTTCTTTAATAGTTAAAGATTAATTGTTATTACCTTAAATAGACTAAAGTGGAAGGTTCATTCCTGGTAACACATGGTATCTGAACATTAGCTATTAAATACTGTTCTGGAGGCCACAAAGCACCAACTGCTATGGCCATAGACGTCTGCTACAGTGTTTGAGAATTCCTAACACAGCATAACCCAAACAGAATCTATCCTCAGCCCTTAAATTGAATCACTAATAATAAGTGAATAAGGATAAGTCTCCCAAGACTCTTATGCACCTTTTGGGAAACCAGTACCTCCAAATAGAGATTGTAATTATAAAATCACTTTAAAATAAGCCCTATGGTAACTTTCCCCCAAATAATCAATAGTATGTATTCACAATAAAAAAAGAAGGAAATCAAATAATGCCCCTAAAAACACATCAGTAAACACTGACAGCAGTAAAGGAGAAAGTATAAACATCCAGAGAACAATTAAAGGAAAATCTTTAGTGAATCCATACATATCAATAATTACTTTACTGTAAAAGTAAATGAATAATGCAAAAGAGTTATGAAGGAGTTGGATGAATTTGGGAACAAAATGTAAATAAATTTTACACATAAAGCTGCACCTTTAGCTTTAAAGATAAATTTAAAATAAAAATAAAGTGTGTCCTAGGAAGCAAAATGCATCTACCTTGATGATATTCATCAGATATGTAAAGAAGAAAGTGAATGAATAATGCTGCATGATTTTGCTTCTATGACTTTCCTAACTGAAAAACTTCATAACAAATAGAAATAGAAAATAGAATGATGATATCCAAGTTCTGGGTTTTGGAGAAAAATGGCTTTTGCTATTCCAAATGGGTATATTTGAATTATACAAGATGAACAATTCTGGAGATGAGCTATATATAAATATACTAATTGTACTTATTAATATTGTTACTATATATATGCTAAAATGTATTGAGGTTAGACCTACTGGTTTGTATTTCCTCACAATATGTAAATAAATAATATTCATTTAGAATTGCACAGCATGAAGTGGGAATGTCAAAAACATTTCACTGATTATTTAAATGTATTAAGCTACACTTATGATGTAATAGAGTCCAGTGGCTAAGATACTGCCTTGTATATTATTGATCTGACCTTAATATACAACATGACAAATACATAATAATAAACATATTAAAGAAATATAAAAATATTTTACTTAGAAGTAGAATTACCCAAATTTATGTAAGATTAATGCTTTAACTCTCGAAATATAAACTGTTACCAAAGTAATCATTTTCCTAAGGAAAGCATTTTTAGAATGTCACATGAGTGCATTTATTTCTTGAAGATTTTAACAGGTAATCTCCAAAAGCATCTTGTTATTGAAACATGGAAATAGGATTATAAATTTTCAAGAGATGCTTAAAATATTTTTGGTCCACTGATTGGAATTCATTTCTTAGATTCCCCATTACTCTTAATTGAAATTTTAACTTCATTAGAATGGTTTCCATATGCTAAACCATAGCCTTGTTTGTCTTGATAAATGATATATTACATAGAAATATAATATTAAATTTTTATGAATATGAAAAATCTGATGACAATCTTAACAAAATAGTAAAAAGTGTGAGGTTTTTATTTGACTTCTGGTTGAGGAGACGATTTCAAGTACATTAAATTAATTGACTTTTGCTTGCTTTTTTTAGATTTTTTTCAGATTTGTGTACCATATTGAGATAATATGTGTCTTTATTCTATATGAACTGAAAAAGGAACTCATATATAAATTATAACTGGCTGTGCCATCTACACATTAATTATCTTAGTAAACTTCCACTTTAATATATATAAAAAATCCTATGAAACAAGAGTGAAAATAAAACAGATCATATGGTAAACCCAATCCCAATCCAAATGGTTAATATACAAATAGTGTGTATCCTAATATATATTTATATTTATAAATTTACTATTTACCTTTGTATAAATAGTTTGGTGTGGGCTAGAGAAATAATACAGCAGATAGGGCATTGGCCTTGCATGTGACCTACCGAGGTACAATCCCTGGCACTTCATATTTCCCCAAACACTGTCAGGAATAGTTTCTTAGCACAGAGCTAGAAGTAGCCCCCTCAGCACCACTACATATATCCCACCAAAAGAATATATATATTCTAGATATATATGCATATAACAATAAAACTATAATATTGAAATAATAATCATTCCAAATGCGAATAATAGGAGTAATCTTCCATCTGATTGTGATGATTTTTAAATAAAACATAACAGGTGGTAGTAAAAATTACTTCCTGAGTTATACAGTCAGGGAAACTGAATTCCACTTTATCACTGTTTATAAGTTAATAATGTGTGACTAATGTTTCAGGTATTCTGATTCCCGGTTTCTTACTTTCTGTTACTCTATTTCCAAACATTGTATTTATGCATTGCTGATAAATACATTCAAATATAACACATAGTGTATATGTGGAAACTAATTGTAAATATGTTTCAAAAATATAACTATTTTTGAAAAAAGATGTATATAATTTATATACATATTCCAGGCTTATTTCTTAAATTGAATTGACTTGTAGTATGATTGTTCTGAAACCATTAAACAGCAATCTCTAGAAATAAGTAGTAGAAATATTGTACAATTCTGTTGAACTCCAATTCTTTCTGCTTTGAATATTTCAGGGATTAAATTGTAGTTAATGTTAACTTATTGGCAGACCATAAATACTTTCTTAGGAAAACCTGTGTTAAAACTTGCTAAGTTTTAAAATCTTAAATGGTATTTATATTTGCACTTTGAGTAAATGTTAAATTTTGAGTGAATTTAAATTTAAGAAAGACAATTCAATGTACCACTATAAGGAGCCTAAGTGACAGAACAGAAGGTAAAGTGCTTTTCTACAACTGATCACCTAGTCTATTATCTCTGACATAAAATATAGTCCCCAGGGGGGAATAAAATAGAGTCACCTAAGTATCTCCACATGTTAAGAGTAATCACTGAGCATAATCAGGCATGGCTAAAACTCTCAATCTACCTCCAAAGATAAAACTAACAGTAAATACAGCCTTCATGACTAGCTCCAAGAGAGCTAATAAAGAGTTGTTTGAATTGGAGTAGATCAATATCATGTAGTAGTATGCAAATAGTAAGTAATAAATGAATGTTCCCATGGTGTTTCTGATTGCATCTTTTAGAAATTGGGCATTTTTCTTGAATAGATAATAGAAGACAGCTATGACTTCTCCACTTAAAGATGTGTGCCAGACAAAATGTTGATATTAATATCACCATGATAATATGAAAAGGCATTTATGTGCCCTAAAGAATGCAATATGAAATAGATGTTCAGAAAATATTTACTTCATATATTGACTAAAGGCAATAAATTAGTTATAACTATAAGCATCATAAAGAAGAAATTGTATTATCTAAGCCAAATAGTAAAACCAGAGTGTTTTCTTTTAAGGGTAGGGAATACAGTACAGTTGGTCAGGAGTTTGCCTTACATGCAGATGACCCTTGTAATGATCATGAGATTCCATATGGTCTCCTGATTCTACTAGGAGTAATCCTTGAGGTCAAAGCCAGAAGTCAGCACAACACACAGCTAGGCGTGGGTCCAGCTCCCCTCCAAAAAAATCCCAGAATTTTTCCATTAAATAGGACTTTGAAGATCTTTTGTTATTTTAGGAACTTATTAGCAAACATTCCATGCAATTCATCAATTTAATAGACTAAATAAAAAATATTATGGGGCCTGAGCAGTGGAGCAGTGGTAGAGTGTTTGCCTTGCACGCAGCTGACCCAGGACAGACCTGGGTTCGATCCCCAGTGTCCTATATAGACACCCCTGAGCCAGGAGTGTCTGAGCACATAGTCAGGAATAACCCCTGAGCATAACCTGGGTGTGGCCCCAACCCCACCCCCAAAACACCCAATCATAATATATTATTATTTTTGTAAAACCATGTGAAAAAAAAACAAATCCTGTTTCTTATACATACTCTGATACACAAAAGGAAATACAAATTGCAAATAAATATTTTTTCTTGTTTGTTTTGTTTATGGGGTACTCAGGTCTAACTCCTGGCTCTGTGCTCAAGAGTCAATCCTGTTGATGCTTGGGCAAAACAAAAACAATGCAAGGCATCAAATTAGAATTAGTCGCCTGCAAGTAAACTGTCCTAAGCTCTGTACAATGATTTGAGTCCAAATAATTATAAGGGAGAAAAATGTTTTATGTGTGTCAGAATAAGCATGTTTTAGGCAGCAAAGGAGAACTAAATAGACTGAAATCCATGCTTTGAATGCAAAATAAGCTACTTTGATCAATCATTTCCTATGACCTATTAAATTCTGCTAATTGTGTAGTCTTGGTATATCCCAGTAGCTTCAAGCTTGAACACTATTATATTATCAGGCCTGACACTAAACACTCATTGACACAGCTGGGCCAAGTATTCCCAAGAGCTGATCTCTGCCTTCAAAATGCTGCTAAGGAGGCCCCCGTTAAGGAAAAATAATGCACACTTTGTAGAATAATGAAAGTGTTATCTATGTTGCCCTTTTTTTTTTAAATTTTTGGGACACACCCAGTGGCGCTTAGGAGTTACTCCTGGCTCTGCGCTCGGAAATTGCTTCTGGCAGCCACTGGAGACCATACGGGATGCTGGGAATTAAACTAAGTCTGTCCTGGATCAGCTGCTTATAAGGCAAATGCCATACTGCTGTCTTATCACTCTGGCCCCCAAGAGACACAAACTTTAACAATCTAAACGTAAAATGGGCCTGTTATACTTAAACTTAAATGGCAGGCTGGAGTTGGGGGCAGGATGGGTATATGGGATACACTTGGGGAACATTGGTAGAGGGAGGTCGACCCTGACCCTGATTCATTGTATGTCTGAAACCCAAATATGAAGGATAAATCACAATGGTTTTAACAAAATAAATATTTTATTTTATTTAAATATACATATTTCATAATAACCATTTATTTCATTTAAAAATATTTTAAAATAAAGTTGACTTTGACTTTCTGAAAATTCCACTCACTAAGTGCCTCTTGATAAGAGAGTAAATTTTATTGACCTTAAAAATGATTAAAATAATGATTTCTTTTTTCTTTAAGAATGTATTTAAACGCTGTGGTTACAAAAAATGTTCGTGGTAGTCATCCAATGTACACAACCCTTCACCAGTGTAATTTTCATGCTACCAATGTTCCCCATTTCCCTCCTCACTTTCCCACACCCCTGAGCCTGTCTCTGGGACAGGCATTCTACTTCTCTCTCTCACTGCCATTGTCATAGTAGTTGTCAGTGCACTTAGTACTCTAAATGTGCTCCGTGCTCTTTGTAGTAAGTTCATATCAATGCATTTTTTACATGGCTACCAGGGGGAAGTTTTCCTGTTTTAATGCTCATTTTATTCCTGGTGTTGAAGATTTAATTTCATTCCGTTCAAGTGTTTAGAGGTTCTTTTGAATGATCTATAAATCTGTAAATCTTACAAGAGAGTACTTTATTGATCATTTTTTGCTGTCCATTTTTGGCATTTCATATTATAATTAGAAAATAATAAAGACTACCAAAAAGCTTCTAGAAACAATTTAAAACCTGTCTTTTTTAAGGTTCCTCTACCTGAGTGTAGTGAATTTTTAAATGACTTAAAAACTTAGCTATTTCTCCCACACACAAAAAAAAGAAATCTCCATTTTCTCTGGACTATATTCTAGTTTAAATATTCATTCTCTTAAACCTCTTGTGTTTTATTCCGTTTTTATTTCCTTTTTTTGTTCATTTTGAATGGTTTCTAGTAAAAAAAAATCAGTCATTGGCTTATGCCACTTCACTGCTTTATTTCTTCAAATGTATTTTTAGTTCTACTCTGCTCTTCTGTTCAGTGACTTCTAGTTGAATTTCTCTCATACTTTCTTTGGCCTTCTTGGAGTTCTTTTATTATTTTCTTCACTGCATTGAATGGCTGACCATTGTCAGAGTGTATTGCTCATCAGGGGAGAGCTCTTGTGAGCTTGGGGCCCTTCTAGGTCTTTTTGTCTTTATTCATAGTGCAGATAAATTAATCTGTTCTTCATTTTGTCTGAGGCTTTGGAGATCATACTGGTGAGGGTCTAGTTTTCTCCCTATCTTGATGACAGTGTATGATTTCCATTTGCTGATTCTTCCCATCAACAGAATATAATTTTTTTACTAGATTGATTCATTATCGGGCTTGGTGATAATGTCAAGGTAATTACTTAGGGGTTAATTTTAGTAGCAGACAGTGGGACAAGATAGAAGAGACTTTTATGAGTCAAGGGCTTAATTAAAATTGATCCTGGTAAAGCTCTTGTTAAGAAAAGAAGACTAACATGTCTCAAACCTGAGCATATGAAGAAAGGACTAACTTATGTTCTCATTTTTCCAACCTCATTAAAAGTTCAGTGTTAGCACTAAAGTTTTGCCCCATGTTAGTTTTTGAGTGTATTATGTAATTGCTTGTGCAAGAAGAAATTTCTTATATAACCTTCACCTGCCTAAGACACACCTAAAATCCCACCCCAAAGTGATGATATCATCTATAAATGATAGAGGCAAAACATGTCCACTATTTGTCAGTATTGTGTGACTTAATATACCTCCTATTTGCTCTTGCAGAACATGTGCGTGCATGCATGTATGTTTTTGTGCACAAGTGTGTAATTTTCAATTCTTTGCTGATCATACATGAAAACAGAGACCTTTTCATCAGTTACTCTGAACACCCAAAATATGGTGACTATTTCTTGAGACCCAATTATAATTTCTGTGATATCACATGAATGGTAGTGTTATGGCTTTAGATGTTTGTTTATCTGTTTGTTGTAGAGGGCAGTATACCGTTCCCATTCACTCCTAGAGATGATAGTAACAGAGTTTGCTGTGCCAAGATTCAAGGATGAGTTGAGCCCCACACTCTGAGTTTCTGTTCTCTGCTCTTCCTCCTAATACAGGTGAACTGGATTGTCAACAAAGGTTAAACAGACGTGTGGGTGGGCAGGATTACTGGCTTCTCCTTTGGGTCAGAAAATGTACCTCCTCTTCCTGATTTTAACAGCCTAGGGCATACTTGGGGATCTGCTGTTACAATAGGTTGAACAGACATAGTAGGAGTCTCCATTTGAGTTGTATAGAGTACAACTTTTCTCTTTCCTCCCACTTGGCATCAGTAGTTGAGGTTTCCACAAAAAGTTTGAAATTGCTTGCTTTATTTTTTGGACGCTGTTATTGAATAATTGATAATATCTGTTTATTGTTTCAAGAAAAATGTCCATTTAATATGAACATACATTTTCTTTTATTTTGATATATTTATATAAATATATTTGATATATTTTATTTCTTATAATTTCTCTGTGTTTTATTTGTTTTGATATAATCTTAGGGTTTTTGTTGTATCCTAGAATTTTCATCTGACATTAAGAAGGATATAACTTACAGTTTATATTTGATTTGCTAAGTGTTTTTGCCAGGCAATTTATTATTCCATTAAAATGGAACTTTTTTCTTTTTTCTGCACTCACCTACTCCTTTTTTAATTATATCGTTATTTTAAGCACTCTGGTTACAAACATGTTTGTAGTTGAGTTTCAGTCATAAAAAGTATATATCCTTCACCAGAGCCACCAATGTCCCCTATCTCACTCCTCTTCTACCCCCTGCCTGTCTATGTCCTAAGAACTTTCTTAATAGTCCTCTTCTGCAAAACCATTTTTACAAATAAAAATGCAAAATGATTATGTGTAATGAATTTAGTA
>PVKC010026636.1:0-16052 GCA_004027635.1 Crocidura indochinensis
AAAAGGAAATAAATGGCAATCATTAATAGATTAGTCACTAAAATTTTTTGTTTGACCTTTCCACATTTTTGACATATATGAATATTGGAAAGAGACCCAAATAAGATAATTCTGTCCTATCTCAACCCAGTGGTTTTTACCATGTATGGATCTAATACTGTTTTAATGCTGAGTCACCTTGTCATATGAGGCTCTCAGAATAAGTTTTCAAAAATAACTACCATTCAATTAATCTTGGAGATACATCATTATATAACAGCCTTTCCAATTTTATACAATCTTGAGACATACAATAATATTGGCAAACAATAATGGAATTTGTCACACACCAAAAACATACTTAGGAAATGATGTGAATGAACCTATTAAAACTTCAATATGTGAAAATGAAAATACCATGATTTTTCATATTGCAAGCAGATTGCTTAGGATTGTAAATATTGATCTCCGTGCTTTTGATTTATTTTTAAAGTCTTACATAAACTGGATTGCAGAGACAAAAGCACATCTGTAGGTAGTCAGGAATGGGTAGGATTGTGAAATGTCACCTGGGGCCATGAAGATACCATTCATATTATTCTATTTTGTTAATTCTCCTTACTTTGGACTTATCAGATCAATTTCCAGAGACTGCTTTTTACTTGTGATAATAGGGGAAATACAGTTTTCAATCATAGATATGTCTACACTAATCATTCTAAAGTGCCTTAGTTACAGTGAACTGTTCTTAAATCATGTATGATGTTATTTTTAAGAGAAAAATACAGGAACACTATAATAAATACATCAGGAAGCTTTTCTCTGCAGATGAATTTCATACAATTTTTTCCCTTTTTTTTTAACATGGTCGGTTATGGGTCACACTTGGCAGCACTCAAGGGTTAATTACTTTTGACTATTTGTACAGCAATAACTCCTAGAATGCTTGCAGATCACAAGGGATGCTGGAGATAAAATCTAGGTTGATCACATGAAAGGTAAACATCGTCCCAGATCTGCTATTGCTCCAGTTCCAAATTCTTTTCTTTTTAATTAGTTAGGCATAAATAGAAGATTTTATGTTAATGATCATTTCTAATTAAGACTGAAAAAGTTTGGGCAGTTTTACTTAATGTATAATAATAATGATCTCATAAAAATGACCAAGTCATAGAATGATTTTTTTAATTATCTGAGTAGACATATTACATCTTGTATATGTTTACTAATTTATAGGTACATTTGGAATAGGACTGTCATAAATATTTGGGGATATTTGTTCCAATTAGTTCTGGGTCATCTAAACCTAACATTCGATCTATGGAGGTATGTGCACTTTGCCAAGTTACAGAGATTTCAATAAGCAGTTTATAAAAGCCAGAATGCTACTAACTGAAAATAAAAACAAACAAAATTGTGTAGCATGGGACGTTCAAAATTGGCAGAACAATTCCACCTGTTCTTGGAGTTAGCACGTCTGAGTATCTGTGTGACTCATTCTAGAATATTCACATACTTAAATTCAACAAAATCAGCACTGGAGAAATATTTGAGTATTTAAAAAGAACAGTAGAATGAAAATTAGTACTTTCTATCATTATAGAATGTCAAGCTTGTCTCTTATTATTTAAAAATATGAAGCAATTATTTTCATTTATTTTTGGAATATATATACATCATTTTATAGAAATGTATCATTTGGAACTTATCTAAACACTGCATACTTTTAATGAAGCAAAATTATTATGCCATAGTGAAGCAAAATACTCAAGCAAAATCTTAAATATAAGTCATAATTAGAATGGATAACGTTGGTGCTAAAAACAAATATTTTTATTTTGGGGAATTTAGTAAGTTATCTGTTTTGATTCTGAATTAAGTTTTCCACTTTTGCTAAGTGCCAGACATTATACACACTATCAAATTTAATTCAATACCACCTATTCTCCCCTTAATGGGTAAATAAGGATAAGAAATTCATTATCAAGATTACACTGTTAAAGTTGTGCATTTAAAATCAATCTCCATCTAAGCTCAGAATAATGCCACACCTGGTTGATTAGAGAACACCGATGAGCAGGAAAGTTGAGTAAGGAGAAAAGAACCAAATAAATACCAATTGTACAGGGCAAAGAGTCTGATAAAGAGTCTCATAAAATGTGACCAGTCTTCATCATAAGTCTGATGTTGAGTGTGCAGACTATAAGCCCCTCTCTCTATAAGCTCCTACTAGAAGACTAAGTGGCTGTCAGTATAGTACAAAATCCTCTGATTTTTTTAGACAGTTGCTCTCTCACCTGTGATCAGAATCCTGAGGAGAATATTTCTTTCCAAAGACTGAAATTTTGCTCCTAATTCTGACAGTATTTTCTCTAGTTTTATTGCACTTACAGTGGAGTTTCTGTCCATATAAATATAACTGTTAAACAGAGATGATACACATAACTACAGAACTTGTTCTAGAGGGTATGGGTGAAATAAAGAGACAATTAGAGAGAGGAATTCTCAAGGCATTTGCTCTCTTGAGTCATGAAGTTTTGGTCCCTGATAATTTTATGTCTCATTTGGTCATTCTCTTTTGGATCCTATCCCACTTCCCTAGTTCAATTGTCGCCTCATAACTGTAACTTTACTTTTAATTAACTTGGGATTCTTAATTAAATCCTGGCAGGATTTGAGTACTGTAATAGTAAGTATCCAAGTTTTAAGTGTAGATTATAAACTCAATAGAGAACAGGATCCAACTAGAAGGTAGTTAATAATAATAGTCAAGATAATTGCTTACGTCTCTTATTAGTAAAGAACATTATATTCACATACTTTATTATTTAATTCTTTAGCCAAATCAAGCTCAAATTAATTCATGAGGCAGATATGGCATTTTTTCTATTTGTAAATTAGAAAATTTAGGTGAAAAGGAATACAGTAAATGCAACTTCTAACCAGTATAACATCACTATAAGACCAGGAGTCTCAAACTCGCGGTTCATGGGCCATTTCCAATCCTCCATACAACATTTTGTGGTCCTGCCCTAGAGGAATCTTTTGTTTTGTTTTGTTTTGTTTTAGTTGTTTGGGTCACACCTCCCAATGTTCAAGGCTTACTACTGACTTTGCACTCAAGAATCACCCTGACTTTTCCTCCTGTGGCCCCCAGGTAAATTGAGTTTGAGACCCCTGAAAGCCATATCATTGGAATTAGTCAATACAGTGTGGATTTTTCACTGCCACTACTAATGTGACTAGCTATGTGAACTCTGTGAGCTTTAGTAAAATTTTTTTCAATTTTATATATTATTATATACAAAAATTGACAATAAGTACTTTGTAAGAACTCTACAAAGGGAAAATATAAAACTAATGATGCTCATATCAATAGGGATTTATCAATAGGGATAAAGAGTTCAAGTTTTAGGCAGACAATAAGAAGTACAAAACATTTCAGAAAACTTTTTTCTGAAACTGTACACAGCCCCCAATAGCCTAGAAAACCATTGAAATGCAAAATTCTAGGCTCAGAACTGCTAAGGAGAAGAGACTTCATTGGTGAAATAAAAAAGATCATCAACTGTTGTTCCCTTCGGCAACAAGGAAACTACGTAAACTCACTTTTTAGGGAAAAAATGTAATTCTATGTCCTATGTCCAACTGTTTTATTTTTTACTTTAGAGATCATGTCCCTCTTATGAAAATTTGTCCACTAGTCCATGCTTGTAGCATTTTTTGTGATTTTGCTTTCTGGAGAAGCCTGTTTCTGTCAAGCACACATGTCCCTCTCTACATTCCTCCCTTAATTTTCCATGTATAAATGTACTATTTAAATTGTCACTAGGACCTCTGTTTTCAATTGGTTCATGTTGAAAATCTGTATGGAACTTATTGTTTTGTTCTAAACCCTACTACAAACAGAAAGTTTTTCATCTAACTTTAGTGGTTTAATATTAGTTTGCACAATTTTGGGGAAAAGCACAATGTTGAATTATAACAGTTCTCAGATATCCTCCTGAATGTTTTCGAATTGTGGTGATGTTTTATTGTGTAACTAATATAGAAATTTATTTTCAAACTGTATTATCTGCAGAAATGTTCTTGTGATTTTGTTTTGAGAAGTTTATGGAAAGGAACTCAGATGTCCTTGACTTATTAACAGTGCTTGTGTAAGAATGTTTAAGAATTTTCAAATTAAGTATATCTGAGGAAAGGTTCTACTGTTTATGTTCAGTGATGTACATAACATATGGAAAAGGATTATTGTTTAGAGAATGAGGTATATTATTTAAACTTTAATGCTCTGAATTCTGATCTGAGGATCAGGCCTCTGGAGAGTAAATTAAAATTTTTTCTCATTTTTTTTTGGTTTTGTTTAAAACAAAAGAAGTGAAAAATATAAACCACACTTGGTTTAAAGGGCCTTTCCCTACACTGGTTGGTGGTGTTCTGGATAATCAAGAAAAAAGTGCTGGTTTTAGGGAAGGAGGAAGACACAGACAGGCAGCACAAGAAGAAAGACATGGCTAAGCGCACAGGTCAGGATGAGCTAGGCAAAGAAAACAGATTGCAGAGAGACTCATGACAAATAAAGACTCTGAGGAATAAAGTGAGATGACTCCAACGAATTTCTCTTCTGTCTGTTGTGTATTTATTATTTCTCCAATGCTACTACCTTACTTATCTTACTACCTTACTTCATTAGACCCATATTCCTGAGGGGGAAGAAATACTGTACCTGGGGCAGCCATACCCAAAATGTAGACTTTATATTTTATATTTTTATTCTACAAAGAACCACTGAAACTTTATCCAAGATGCAGCAAAAGAAGTCATTGTGTTAGAGACTGCCAGTAGTATTGTTGGAGTCAGAGATAAATCCCCTTCTCCCTGGCATCGTCTTGAGACCCCCAAGGAGAGACGGAGACCATGCAAGTTGCAAAGGTGAATTTTATTCTGGTGCCAGGTTCAATGCTCATGGTGCTTCTCAGAGCAAGCCAGTGAACAAAGACCCTGTGCAAGGATCAAGCAGGATTTTTATAGGGTACATTTTAGGGGGCCACAAAGAGCAAGTATTATTTCAAACAGGCAATGTCATTTCATCTTATCTTGCAGTTCTGGCTGTACATTCATAACACTTTTACAGGATTTGAAAAACATCATGACCTAGAAAATATTGTCCCCCATAAGGAGGAGAAAGAAGATCATTTGAACTCAAGGTTACATTTTATAGCAGGATGTGGGTGGTTAGTTACTGGAACTTTGCAGATGCATGTTGGGGGAAAGGCAGAGGTCTACTGAAACCTGGAATGGCAGAGGCCTGCTGAAACCTTGTTTTCTTTCCTTTTCAGTGTGGTAATCAAGTCTAAAAAAGTGGATAAGATGACAACTCAGTCTTCATGAGTCCTGGGCAGATGTTTTAAATTACAGTAATCTAGGGAATTTTTTATAAAAACTATAGAATTTCTCCTGAACCCACTTTCCTGAGACCATGACCCAATCTTCTTGCCTTGAGAAACTTAAGGGGTCAGATTAAGACTATACAGAATCAGGAAATACTCTCATGTGTGTCCCCTCCCCAGCCTTCGTCAATATAACTATAATCAATAGATTTTCTGTAGCCTGCTACTGCAGGAAGTTGTGCTTGGATAGCCCTTGCCCTGACACCATAACCATAACACTCAACATGTGCTCCTAAAAATTAAAATTTGGCATAAAGTGGCCAATTCTTCCAGGCAGTATAGGCCTACTCCTGGTAATATGCAGGTTGACTCTTAAGGGAATTATTGTTCTTATAAGGGTAATAGATTCTAATCATGTTGGAGAAATAATATAATTTCAGTGTCAACTGTTTGGACTTTTTAGAAGAGAAAACTTATTGTCCAGCTTCTGTTACTCCCCTGTGTAATGCCTGGTCACTCTAATCTCTCTAGGATTGGAGGTTTCAGTAGCATCAAGCCTCTTACTGCCTCTTTTGATCCCAGGTGGCCTTCACCTTTAAAATTACAAAGGTCAAGTACCCACCAACAACCCTTGAGATTCATGGGAAGAAATTTTTTTTTTCGTTTTTTGTTTTTTGTTTTTTTTTTGGGGGGGGGTCACACCCGGCAGTGCTCAGGGGTTACTCCTGGCTCCATGCTCAGAAATTGCTCCTGGCAGGCACAGGGGACCATATGGGGCACCGGGATTCAAACCGATGACCTTTTGCATGAAAGGCAAATGCCCTACCTCCATGCTATCTCCCGGGCCCCTATGGGAAGAAATTTAAGGGCATTTTTGTGCAGATGTCTTCCATAAATAATAACCCAAAGAATCAATAAAATGTTTGTTGATCATATTCCAGTGAGCCATGTCATTTAAAATCACAAATCTTTGTGTTTGTTACCTAGAAATTGACATTAAAATACTATGTTGGTGTTTGTCAGAACACTATATTTGGTGTTGAGAGTTGGCCCTGGGGAAGGCAAGCGTCCTATCTATGTACTATCTCTAAGGCCCTTAATTATTTAAAAAATAATGGTTTTGTTTGTTTGTTGGAGGTCACAATAATGCTCAGGGGTCATTCGTGACAGTTCTCAGTGGTACACGGAATCAATCTGAGGTCTTAGCATGCAAGGCAAACACTTAACCCTTGGACTATTTCAGCCCCTTATTTTAAATTTCTATGTTTAATTTTGACAATAAAAATACCATTAGTAGGCAAGACTATAGCATATATTTGGTATTTGCCTTGCATGCAGCTGAGCAGGATTCAATCCATGGCATTTCCTAAGTTCCCTCAAGTCCAGAAAGTAGTGATACCTGAGCATAGATCCTGAATTAATTCTAAATCACAACACAGGAATGTCACCAAAACAAAAGCAACTTCTGCTTCACTCAAAAAACATTATTTTAGGGGCCAGAGAGATAGCATGGAGGTAAAGCATTTGCCTTGCCTGCAGAAGGACAGTGGTTCAAATTCCGGCAATCCCTTAAGGTACCCCGAGCCTGCCAGAAGCGATTTCTGAGCATGGAGCCAGAAGTAACCCCTGAGCACTGCTGGGTGTGACCAAACAAACAGACAAACAAATAACAAAAAACATTATTTTAAAGCAATTATATTCAAAAGCATATGTCTATTGATGTAATGGCAATTGGACTTAGACACAATCCTTAAATACCCCATTGTAATGATAGTTGAATCTGGACATGCCACCTGGACACGCCCCCTTGGACACCTATCCTTTGTCATATTTTTTATCCATAAGCTAATAAACCTTTAAGAATTTGATTAGTTTTAAAATTTGACTACTTTAAATAGTGCTGCGATGAACATTGCTTTGAATATTTAGTGCACAAACATTCTATTTAATGCTTTGTCTTCTTGAAATAAATGCCAAGAAGTGGAAAACAGGGCACACAGGGTTTAAAAACCGACTTCTTTCCTTAATCATTTGGCTACACGCAGTTGTGCTCAGGACTTACCCATGACTTTGTTCAGACATGACTCTTGGTAATGTTCATGGCTGATACACAATGCCTCAGGTGTAGAGAATCAGAATTCACTCAGTTCAAGACAAACCTTAACCTTTAAATTATCTCTCCTGTCCTTAAAATTTGTAAGTTGATTTTACTGCTAAGATAATTTAGTGGTGACAAAATATTTTTTAAAAATCTTCCTTTCTTGTAACAAAATAAATGTATCTTAAAGTGATTCTATAGGATAAAAGGTCTGAATATATAGTTTTCTATGGTTAAGGTGCTGACCTTGCATGAATTCATCTGAGATTTGATTGATTGCACCACAGATGGTCCCAAAACCATCTTCAGAAATGGTCCCTGAGCCATGAACCAGTGCTGAAACCTAAGCACTACCAGAATGGGCAAAAAGGCAAAATGCTGATTTTACTACTAATAATTAAAAATAAAAATAAATAAGAATGGTTAAGAAATAAAATATCATTAATAATAAAAGGCTTCATTCTATGTGAAATATAAAATAAAATAAAGAATGTTAAAAAACGACACAACAAAATTATTTAGTCTTTTAAATTGAAAATGGTGGTAACCAGAAGGGAGAGGTTGGGAAAGTCAATCTAATCGTGATGGAAGCAGTTTAATATATACATTTATTTAGGCAACATAAATCCCCAATAAGTGAATAAAATGCAGAAATATCTAAATTAAGTTCATTTAAAAGGTAATTAAACAAAATAAGCATAATTGCACCAAGATTTTATATTTTTAATTATTCCACAAACCCAATGATAAACAGAAAATTATTTTGTACCTGGATGTGCATTAAAAAATTCATGCAAAGGGGCCCGGGAGATAGCATGGAAGTAAGGCGTTTGCCTTTCATGCAAAAGGTCATCAGTTCGAATCCCGGTGCCCCATATGGTCCCCCGTGCCTGCCAGGAGCAATTTCTGAGCATGGAGCCAGGAGTAACCCCAGAGTACTGCCGGGTGTGACCCAAAAACAAAACAAAACAAATTCATGCAAAAGTTTTATATTTTGATCTTCCTTTTAGTTTCTGACTTGTTCAGGCAGTGATTTTTTATTATATAAACCTAGAAAACACAACACTTTATTTTTGCTAAATTTACTGTGATGCCTCTTTTATTCCCTCCCAAATGCCTCTTTGATTCGTTTGTTCTTTAAGCTATAAATTAGGGGGTTCAACATGGAACAATAATAATAGCGTAGCTACTACCAAGTGTGAAGAACAAGTATTGGAAGCCTTGAGACTGCTTTTGAAGGAGGATATTTTCAGGATGGAAGGTGCAGTGTAAGCATAGGCTAGCAGGATAATGAGCAAAGACCCAAAGTCAACTAATGTAGTTACTAGAGAAAGACATTTGGCTGATAAAAGGACTGGAGCAAGATAATGTAACAATCTCAGGAAATTGCAAAAGAAATGCTGAATGATATTTGGCACACAGTAGTACAGATCAATGATGAATGATATTTTGGCCCACAGTAGTACAAATTAAAGGAGGGAATTGTTTCAGCTAAGCCACAAATTAAATCACTTCCAAGAGATCCAGAAATCTTCATCTGACAGAGCCCAGGTGCCATGATAGTGGTGTACTGCAGAGGGTTCCCAATAACCTTGTATATGTCATAGTAACTGGCAGCATATGTGAATTCAAAGCAGGAATCAGCTAAATTCAAAGTAAAAGTCTTAATCTCTGTATTATCTCCTCTGCAACTCTTTTCTTTTTAACATTCTGGTAATAGAGGCTCCCATTTCCCCGAATAACACCAGGAGTAATTCCTAAGTGAAGAGCCTGGAGTAACCCCTGTGCACTGCTGGGTGTGGCCTTAAACATAAACAAACAAACAAACACAGAGACATCCATGGCTATGAATATTCAATATAAACTCATTACTCCTAGAATGAGCATTGTGGACTGGTACCCATGATATATTTTTTCATGCTACATTTTGGAAATCTTGAGAAAAAAATTCTCCTTTAGAATTTTGTACACATGTGCATTAACTCCTAAGAAAGTTAGGAGAAGGAAAGGTGAACAATATAAATATTAACAATAAAGTCCATTATGTGGGTTAAAAGTCTTTCCAATTCTGGTTCATGGAACATGGTGTGTTCTGGGTTTCTGCAGGGTACAAAATAAATTTTAAAAGGCCAAGAAACTTTTGATAAAAGGGACATATAATTTAGTAATGTGAATAAGACAGGAGACCAAGAATATCTTTGTGGAAGAGGTCAGCTCTGTTATTCTTTCTTATTTCCCCTAATAACATGATAATTAAAATCTCCAAAGATGACATTAAAAATCAATTTCAGATGATTGATCATATGCTTATGAAAATTAGTAGTATAATTTGTGGCAAATATAACTTCTACATGAATATTAATAAAATATGTATATCATAAAATTTTTAAAACAATGTTTTTATTTTAAAATACTATTATTGTAGGGAAAATAAAAATACTGGGTATAAATCAATTTTGAATCAATGATAAGTACTGTTGATCTAGGAAGTTCTTTAGAAATTTGAAATTTAGTAAATAAATACTTTTGTCAGAACTCTATTGTCTATGATAATGTCAGGCTTTATAGATATTGCCTTATTTAACTTGTTCCTATATATTATTCTCATTTTATACATTAAACATGAGAGGGTAGCACAGTTTAAATACCATATCACTAAAAAATTGCATAACTGAATTTTCATCCACCTGGTGTTTACGATGAGCAATTAATTTCCTATTGGTCTGAAAACTTGAAAAAGAGTTAGGAATCAGAAGAACAAGTTCATAGTAAAGTAAAAGTAACAATAGTTAATGAATGTAAGAATTTGAGGTACATAAACCTTTTCTACATATATACAACTAGGATATCAATGAACACTATTTTCTCTAACTGTTGATCTTTACAAGACACACAATGAAGAGAGAAATTTTGCCAAAGGCTACAACTGCATATTGTGTGCCCCTCAGTTTTTTTCAGAATGGGTCTTCTGAACTCTAAACTAAAAACTATGAGCCAAGAACCAAACTTTCCACTCACAACAAGAGTGTCCAGAAAGAGGGGACCTGTAATTGTTGATAATAAAGTCACAGCTGAGAAAAGACAATTAAATGGAGAAATCTCTCTGGGTAGTTGGTCTCTGGAGTGATGGTTTTCATGGAGGTTTGATCATGATCAAATTTACCTTGCTGCTTCTGCATCCATTCTTCATATCCCCATTAGTTCAATTGTTGTACGATGGCTAAAGATTTACTATAACAAACCTGAAGCCAATAGAGATAGAATGGATGTAGGAAAAGTCCCATCATTACACTTAATTTTCTTGTGAGAAACTCAAACCTGAAGAACTATATACAATATAGTCAGTGGATAAGTGGCTTCAAATTGACCCATTAGACATGAGAATGGATACTTCCCTGCTTACTTTTATTTCATTTTAGTTTTATTTTAAATTCAGGCTGGTATTGTCTCAACTCCTTGGCCTGAATCAATCATCACAGATAGTAACTCTGTGAGATATTCTTGGCATTATTTCTTTGTTTATTATTGTAAAAATTCATGAAAAAAGGGAATGCAAGGAAACAGACTTGACATGCAGTGTAATACTGTTTACATTCATGTAACAGAAAATTTCATGATTTTATCTTTTTTAAAGTTGAGTAGTATATTATTGTGCATTTGTACTATGTACTTACTCATGTACTTTGATCCAATTTTTATCCAGTCACTTGTTATTGGTCACTTGTACTATTTCTATATTTGGACTGTTGTGAACAGTCCTGAAATAAACACTAAAGTGCAAATTCCTGTGCTCTGAGTTGTAAAAAATTAACATATATCATGCTGAATTATTAATCTTTCACCTCACTCAACTATGGATTATGTAAAGTCATAATAAAAGATTAGATAATACTTAACAATGATAAACTCTTGGCATTCAAGTCCAAAAGCAATTACTTGTGCCTGAGAGACAATACAATGAATAAAGCACTTGCTTTTGTGATAGTAGATCTATGTTCATTCTCTAGCACTATCTATGGTCCATTGAGGACTGCCAAGTAACCCTGAGCAGAAAGCCAGGAATAAGAGCAGTTGTATGTGATAAGAATAAATGAATAAATAAATATATATAAGTAGAGACAGACTGAATGTTCAACCCCATCATCAGGTTCCCTAGCTGAACCAGGAGTAACTTCTGAGCATCATTTAGTGTGGCTCAAAAACCAAAGTAAATAAATAAATAAATATCAAACATTAAGAGCAGGGACAGACTAGATAGAAGTGATATGGAAACAGTGGTAGAAAGCCATGGGCACTTTGGTAATGAGTGGAAAGAGTATATTAACATGGTATATTGATACCATAAATATTAATATGATAGAAAGTACCTAACCTATAATATAAAAACCATTTTAAAAATATATACCACTTCCTTAATTGTATTATGGTAATATTCAGATAATTACTCAACATAAAGTGATGGGGGATTAAATCAAATTAATATTTAATTTTACAATATTTTACTAAGGGTGAGAGATATTAAATGATTAAATATCTTGCTTGCCCAGAGCCAGCCCTTGCCCAATTATCAGTGCCCTATGTGATTCCTCTGAGCACTGCAAAAAAGATCTATGCACATAGAGGCAGGGAAAAAAACCTCTGAGCACAACCAAGTACAGCCAAAAGCTTTCTCCACCACCACTAAAGAAAGACTCCAGATGACTCCCCCAAATCTTCATTTGTTGAAGCTGGTTCCATAGGATATAAGATGTTACATAGTTTCTATTTGGGTTTTGATCTACTTTAGTTAGATTCTTTATATTGATAAAGGGGTGGGTGTGATTAGGTGAGTTTTTTATTTAATTATTTCTAACAGGTTAGTTGCTACATAGCTACCCTATAATCTTTAAATTAAAGAATCTTACACTAGTGTTAAAAATATAACAAAAATACTGGGCTGGAGCAACAGCACAGTGGTAGGGCGTTTGTCTTATATGCCACTCATGCAGGACAGACCTGGTCCTAGACCCAGTGTCCCATATGATCCCCTTAGGCAGGAGCGATTTCTGAGTGCAAAGCCAGGAGTAACTCCTGAGCATCACCGGGCGTGGCCCAAAAAACCAAAACCAAAACCAAACCAAACAAAAAGCTAAAGGGGCCAAAAAGAAAAAAAATTAATCTGATCACAAAAACCATTTATATTCTAAGATCCATATTTTATGATATGCAAATAGATTATTGCTTCATTGGGAAGAAAAGAATAAACCAAAACTTACCTAAAGCTTCCATCTATTAATGGGATTTTTTTTCCCTCCACTCTTGCAGGAAATATACAAATAACCTTTGCAAACTAACTAATAAAGAGGCATACTATGTATCCAGATTGCTAAAATATGAATCGATTCACAAATTCTAGCCTAAAAATATGCCATCATTTTTCCATAAATTATCATGGTTTTCTCTGTGTCTCCCTAGTGCCCCCACAGCTGATGTGTCTTCTGCTTGCCAGTCATGGAGAAAGCTCTGGATGTCCCGAAATTTTATGATTGCTGAATCATAATTCACTCTTTCTTAAAAACAATCCAACAACCTCATTTCTGTAGATCTACAAGACCTCTAAGAAGCTAACAATAAATCTTACTGCATGCACAACTGATATAGAAAGTGATCTTCTAACTTCTGACTAATTTCTAAAATCTTCCAAACTGTTAACCCTAAAGGTGCCCCTTTTTCTTCCTTTTCCTTTCCACTTAGTTTTTCATAAAAAATAAAGAAGAAATAATTCAATAAAGACCACAGTGGTCTTAACCTCACAGTATTTAGGGTGGATGCCAGGCAACCTAGGCTACATGTCAGGTCCTCTGAGAATTGCTGGGGCAGTTGTGAAAGCCCCCAGAACCCTGGAGATTGCCAAGGTATTCTGGTACCACAGAGCCAAAGATATTTCATTTCCTCAGTCTCCTGCATAAGCAAGAGAGAGTGTGTTGAAAATCTCAGTGGGGCCCCAAAAATATCCAATCCCCACTTCTGAGCCTCCCTCAAAAAGATGTCATAAGCTAAAGGTAAATGTTCTTACTTTAATTGCACCCTGTCCTGATTTGATAATATTTTTTACTCTCTTCTCTCATCTTCTTCTCATTATAAAGTGACCTTTTAAACTATTTTAAATGAATCAATTATTTCACACATTTTCTGATATAACTCAAAACTTCTTGGTGTCTACCCCAAACACAAAAATAATTTGAAAGGATATAAATATGCCTGCATCCATTGTAACCTTTAGTAAAATATGGAAATATGTTCAGCTAAATATGAATGTATCAAAAAGTGTGATCTACATCAAAAAGAACAGAACCCCCAGATGTGGAGGAAAAAAGCCTCTCATTCATTGCTAATGGAAATGTACACTGGTCCAGCACACTTGGGAAACAATATGTATATTCCTCATAAAACTAGAAATTGAACTGCCATTTGACCCAACAATACTGCCCTTCAAATGCAGAAAAATATCTGTACTCATATATTCATTGTATCATTATTCACAATAGACAGAATGGAAACAATTCATGTGCCCAAGAACAGAGAAGTGGCTAAAAACACCATAGTATATTGACACAATGGAGTATGATACAGCTGTGAAGAAAAAATATGGAATCATGAATTTAGCTTATATATAGATAGACATGGAAAGCATCATGGTGAGTGACATGAAAAAGAGATAGAGGAGAACAATATAGAATGATTGCACTCATCTGTAGAATATTAAAAAATACCATAGTATAATAATATTTAAAAATACCATAGAAAAAGTGTAGGATAACATTACCATAGTGTAAGTATACCATTGTAGGAGTAATAGGGATGATAGTCGGGAAGCGTGCAGTCAGGATAAAGAAGGGACCACCATGACAATCATAGTTGGAAATTATCACTCTGGATAAGAACAGGGGATCGGAAGGAAGTGAAGTGATACACGATTTCCTTTCAGTAACAATATTTCAAAGTATGGTGCCTAAATGTAAGAAAATTGAAAAAGAGAAAAAGAAAATATTGGCCATTAGAAGTCTTAGGGTGAAAATGGGGGCAGGTAAGGAAAAAATTGGTGCTAGGAAATACACTGATGAAGGAATGGGCATTAGAACATAGAATGACTGAATCTTAGCGATGAACAACTTTTAACTCTGTCTCACAGTGATAAAATTCATAACACTTTTTTAATTTTTAAAAACCATGTGGTATGCATACACAATGTAATTGAATGCAACTGTAAGAGTAGATGGCATTATATTATCTGCTGCTTCTTAGGATATAACTAGAATATATCATGCTGAGGGGAACAAATACAGAATGAAATTCTTTATATGTGATGAATATAGATGTATGGTAAGGGAGCAATAAAGGGCCAAAGACAACAGAAATAGTTGGTATCAATAATTTAGCTTTCATGTAGGGGGACAGAAGTGGAGGGGGGATTTTGGGATGTTGATAGAAGAAAGTAGGGCTCGAAACTTAGATATCCTATTAGAACAACACAATACATGTAATAATTATTAGCAACAGTGTTAATTAAGTATTCACAGTATTGCAAATTTCTTCCTCAAATGCGGAGAAAATAAGTAGGATAGTCAAAATAATCTAATATTTAATAAAACTAAAATTTATATTATATAATTAATATTAAATATATGGAATTTTAAAAATTAATTAAACCATCTGTTAACAGCTTACTAGGTAAATGATATATGATGCTACACATAGCATCAATACCTCTGTAATCTCAAGATAAAAAATATCTACATACTTACCAGTAAAGTAGTCATCATGCTAAATTAAAAACTAATAACAGTTTCAAAAAATTCATTTGTGGGTGCAGAAAATATAAACGGAAATAAGATTCTAGACAATCATTTTATCTTTTATCTTTTCTTAGATTTTATTGATGTACCAAAAGTCATGTTCCAAACTGTTCTTTTCTGAGAGGGGAAAAAAATTCTGCCATTTATTATCATTTTAGAGGTAGTTTTTTGCTCTTTCTGTCACCCTCTTGAGAGCCTCTTTAATCTCCTTGTTCCTCAGACTATAGATAAGAGGATTTAACATGGGAATAATATTAACATAGAACACTGACAGCACCTTGTCTTGGTTCTTAGAGTGGATAGAAGTAGGCTGAATGTAAACAAAAAAACCAGTGCCAAAGTAGAGTGTCACAACAACTAGGTGGGAGGCACAAGTATTGAATGCCCTCAGACTGCCTTTAATGGATGATATTTTTAGTATCGACGCTGCAATAAAACCATAGGATAATAAGATAAGAAAGAAAGAACCAAAGCCAACAAATATAGCTAGAAGAAAAATAATCATTTGCAGTATAAAGGTATCAGAGCAAGACAAAGGAAAAATACGTGGTATGTCACAGAAGAAATGCTCAATGATATTTGATCCACAGTAATCAAGATTAAAGCCAGGGACTGTTTGAACTAAGCTGCTAAAAAGCCCACTCCCACAAGCACCAGTAACCATCTTCTTACACACATCTGGAACCATGATGGCAGAATACTGCAAGGGGTTACCAATAGCAACATATCTGTCATAGGCCATGACAGTCA
>PVKC010026637.1:0-16061 GCA_004027635.1 Crocidura indochinensis
TATATGAGTGAGAGATTTTCCAGTCTTTCTCTTTCTCCTTCTGACTTATTTTGCTTAGCATGACACTCCATTTCTAGCCAAAATGACACAAAAGGCAAGAGTGCATCTTTTCGTATAGCTGTGTAGTATTTCCTTGTGCATATTCACTACAATCTCTTCATTCGCTCATCTGTGATTAAACTTGGATTGATTCTAGATCTTAGCTATTGTAAATAATACTCCAGTGAAGATATACATGCATGTTTCTTTTCAAATTTTTGTTTTGTATAACTTGGAACTTAGATGCTTAGAAGAATAATTTATGCGTCTTTTTTATTAATTTTTAAACTTTATTGATTGATTGGTTGACTGGTTTTGGGAGCAACACCAATGGGGCACAGGGGTTACTCCTGACTCTGCACTCAGAAATCAACCCTGGCAGACTGGGGGCCCATTGGGATGCCAGGAATCAAACTGGGTCCCTCCCAGGTCAGCCACATAAAAGGCAAACGCCCCATGGCTATGCTGTCCCTCCAGCCCTATGGGTCTTATGATAGTTTAATTTTTAATATTTTGAGAAACTACATACTATTTCCTATAAAGCTGAATGAAGACTCCTCTTTCCACCCACCTCCACCTATGCTTGTTGTTTCCAGGATTTTTAGTATAGGCCATTCTAAAAGGTATTAGGTCATCTTTAATTGTCATTTGATTTAATTTACATTTTCCTGATAATCAGTTGTGATGAGAATTTTATATGATTATAACTTCCCTTTATTTCTTTTTGTTTGGTTTTGGGCCACACCCGGCGGTGCTCAGGGGTTACTTTACTCCTGGCTGTCTGCTCAGAAATAGCTCCTGGCAGGCATGGGGGACCATATGGAACACCGGGATTCGAAGATTCGAACCAACCACCTTTGGTCCTGGATCGGCTGCTTGCAAGGCAAAGACCACTGTGCTATCTCTTCGTGCTCCCTTTATTTCTTTATTGAAGATATTATATTTAACATTCTCCTAAAATAAAAAAAAATCCTTCTGATTATGTGATGTACTTATTCATTCAATAAGTGAATGCAGATACTGGGTTAGATCTCTGGGATATACTATGAAGATTTAGATGAAATCATTGACGAAGAAAGTAGAAGAGGGTTTGTACTTTAATAATTCATGTCATTAGACTAAACTATAGGTATTCAGAATATGGGCTAACCTCTGAATGTAGAATTCACAGAATAGCCATGAAAATAATTAAGTTTTTCTGAATATATATTTATGTTATACAGCTAGGTACAAATTAGCTAGCTCAATTTACAATAGCCAGACTCTGAAAACAACTAAGATACCCTTCAATAGATGAATGGCAAAAGAAATTGTGGTACGTATACACAATGGAATATTATGTAGCCATCAGGAGAGAGGAAGTCATGAAATTTTCCTATACCTGGATGTACATGGAATCTATTATGCTGAGTGAAATAAGTCAGAGGGAGAGAGAGACACTCAGAATAGTCTCACTTATCTATGGGTTTTAAGAAAACTAAAAGGCATTATTGTAATAATGACAAGTTACCTAGCCCAACCTGCACCACCACCTGATTATGCATTATGCCCTCAATTTAGAAATGAGGAAACCAAGGCTCACAGCAATTTTCAGCCAAAAAACATCTGAGAGCCTGGGGTTGCAGAGTTGCTTCTGACCTGACCTCCCGGGGATACCTGGACTACCCCTTGGTGGCCAAGGGCCTCAAGAACAAGATACTCAGTAGAGCTTGAGAGCCTCAAAAACTGTGCCCACTGATGCTCAGGTTATCCTCTGGTGCTGGGCTGTTTTATTTGGTATTTTTGTTTACATGGAGCATTCAAAATAGGTGCTTTAACTCGTGCTTTAACTAACTTTCTGACTTAAGCTTTGTTTATTTTTGTTACTTTTACTGCACAGTTTAACTTCCTAGTTCATGTCCCATCCTGGATCTTAAGGCCAAATACACACACCCTATCTAAATAAAATGAGAGAAAAAATTGAAGGCTGGGGCCTGGGAGATAGCATGGAAGTAAGGCGTTTGTCTTTCATGCAAAAGGTCATCAGTTTGAATCCCGGTGCCCCATATGGTCCCCGTGCCTGCCAGGAGTAACCCCTGAGCACTGCTGGGTGTGACCCAAAACCAAAAAAAAAAAAAAAAAAATTGAAGGCTTCAGATAGTTTGCTTTTGCCTTTTTTTTTTTTTGCCTTCTAGTTTGCATCAGAAATATGTTGTACCTGTATGCAGAGAGAAACACATGCCTTCAAGGTATAGTAAAAATGTGACTTTTATTTAAAAATATGTCTTTGAGAGTCATACACTGTATTTACAGAAGCACACTAGTAAAATCCCATATGTTTATGCATAATTTCCTATTATTTAAAAGAAGGGCAAAAACAAAAGCTTGAAATATGTTTTTTGCTTAACATTTCCTGAAGATACAGATAAAAAAGCTATAATAAACAAAATGGCACATGCAATAATAGAGAAAGACTATTAAAAATCAGTTGCAATACACCTTATAGAGTGCTTGTGGTGCACTGTTTATTAGAGATTTATTTTTATCTTTTCATGCTGTTTTGTTTTGGAACCATACTTGGTGATACTCAAGGTTTACTACTGACTGCACTCAGAGATCACCCCTGGCAGGAGTTGGGGGAACCTATGAGAGTTCTTGAGAACAAACCCTTATTGACTATAAACAAGGCAAGTACCCTACATGCTGCATTATCTCTCCAGCCTTATCTTTTACCATTTTATCTTCATATGCTAATCATCCCCAACTAGTATGAAGAAACCAAGGCTAGATAGTTCATAACTGAAGAACTTAGATTCAAGTTCAGCTTATGACTTAAAAATAGACAAGTTTGAAAAATCGAGGCAGAAATTTTTCATTTAGTTGTAATGTGGCCTTCCACACTCTGGTTTATTGACTAGCCATACAGAACAAGAAAAAAGAGAATGTTGCCTCTAGGAACAGGTCTGGGTCTGACTCATAGCATGAATGTACAGACATCAATACTAGCTAAAAATTAGATTATTCTGGTCTCATGGGGGCTGCCTCTCTGCTACTCCTGCTACTGCTTGATCTGGAATATTTTCCTGAGAAAAAACATAAATGTTCCTATGTCAGAAGCCTTAAAGTTTATTGCTACCAAACCCTTTAGCTACAACTAAAATAAATATTCCTACTACCACGCTCTGCCTCCAGGAACAGGGCTCAGCTCAAGCTAATTCTTCAAAGATTAGATGATACTTAAAATTCTGGTTACCTTACTTCAAGTCACAGTACATTTTTCAAAGAAAAATTTATTTCCTTAGTACATCAAGTAAGGCATAATATCCTAGTCTGGAGATACATGTGGGAAGATGGTTTGGAAAGTCTGTATGTAAAATAAGACCAAGTTTTTCAAAATTCAATGTTTCTCAAATAATAATAAAGAACTGACATAATAATTAAACAAAATTTAGCCTAACTCACTATAGTGCAAATATAACATGATATCAAATCATGACAATCATATATATGTATGTATCAAAACCTGGTTATTAATTGTTGGAGTCCGGACACGATCAAGGCTCAGTATTCTGCTAGGTCTTCTATAATAATGCTCAGGAAACTGAAGTCAAGGCCTTGAAGATCACTTAATCAGGTTACATGGAGTCCAGTGCACATGCTCATATGGATCTGATCATTCCCAATATGATTATTATAATTATACTAAGCTGCAGACAAACATGCTTGGGTTTCTTGTGCAGGTATCAGACTTCCATCTCCTTGCAGCAAGCAAACATCTTTAGTTTTTGTTCCCATTCTTATAGCTTTGTTCTTTACTATTCTTCAGTCCTCATGATTCAATACCCTATTAATAGTCATGTGGACCCAGTCACATAGACCAGGTAAATAGAATAGAATACAAAAATCAGAGATAGTCCTAATAAAAGTACTATTGACCATCAATCAGTAGTCTGAGTGACTCAGTAGTCAATCTCTGTCTCATTTTTTTTTTCAGCTCAAGATGCTAGGTACTCTTACCGGTGGGTGGTACAATTAGTAAGTGTTTCTATAAATTAATAAGTGGTAATTTTAAGACCTTTACAAAATCAAGATTGACAACTTTTCTGGATAAGACATTAATTCTGCATAATGTCCTAATCTTTAAAGTAAATATATAGGAATTTCAGGCACAAATATTGAATATTGAAAATATTCAACTTGGGGCCCGGGAGATAGCATGGAGGTAAGGCGTTTGCCTTTCATGCAAAAGGTCATCGGTTCGAATCCCGGTGCCCCATATGGTCCCCCGTGCCTGCCAGGAGCAATTTCTGAGTATGGAACCAGGAGTAACTCCTGAGCACTGCCGGGTGTGACCCAAAAAAACAAACAAAAAAAAAAATATTCAACTAATCAGCTTCTTCTAGCGCTATTTCATTTGCTGCAAAAACCAAGATTAACTCGCCGTAGCATGACCAATTCTGACCTTTGCTGGTATGGTTTTTCCTCACCTTCAGTTATCCTGTCCCTTCCTCTAATGCATTTCACCCTATGCATATTTTATATTTGCTTCTTAAAGAGCAGGTCACTAAAACACTGGATGAAGCTTCTGTCCTGTGCTGCAGTACATCCAAATACACCTACAGGTGGAGCTCCACAAAGTAGTCCAGGGAAACAGGAAAGATGTGGTCAGCAGATCAGTGCATGAGTGTTTCGTGAGCATGGGAGAAGCAGCTCAACCAATGGACTACATCATTTGCATGTAGGAGGCTGGCATGACTCCTTTAGCACCACCTGAAGTGACCCTAGAGCATTGCCAATTGTGCCCCAAACTAAAACAAACAAAATGATCTTCAGGGTTGAGAAGACAGCTCAAAGGGCTAGAGTATGCTTATCTTATGGGAGCCCTAAGTACACTGAGCACTGGCAGTTGTAGCCCCCAAGTCAAAAATATAAAAAAAATTAAAACTAAATGGGTATTTGTTAATAATATTTTTCTGGAACCTACATGGTACCAGGAATTCATAAGAAAAATACAAAATGTTATCATCTACATATTTTCTGACAACTGGGCCTAGACTACAAAGAAAGTGAGATAAGTTTTGTCTACATCAATATTGATCATTTTCTTTAGAGAGATAAGCTGTCTATCAAAACACCTGAATTATTTCTTTTCTTAAAATATATTTAATGGAAAAAAAGGAGGGGCCCGGGAGATAGCATGGAGGTAAGGCGTTTGCCTTTCATGCAAAAGGTCATCGGTTTGAATCCCAGTGCCCCATATGGTCCCCCGTGCCTGCCAGGAGCAATTTCTGAGCATGGAGCCAGGAGTAACCCCTGAGCACTGCCGGGTGTGACCCAAAAACCAATATATATATATATATATATATATATATATATATATATATATATATATATATATTTATTTAATGGGCAAATAATTTTAAAATATTTTAGGAAAAGATGGCAGTTTTATGATAAAATTTACTATAAACCAAAACAAACTGCTCAGATTGTGTCTAAGTTGTTTTCCAGTTTCAAGACTGTATAATTACTTTATTTTGAGAAGCTTATTTTAAAAAATATGTTAAAATATGATATATTTATCATATGAAGTATTTTAAAGTATAAGAATCATTTGAGTCCAATTGTCAACCTTTGAATGAGTTAATAATTTACTTAAAATTTTAGGTTGTGAGTAGTGGACTGTGTCAAATATGGTTTCAAAGTTTTCTTTCAAGACTACATAACTATATCTTTAACCAGGGGTATTGATATCCTATCATAAATAAAACTGACACTAAAAACACTGACATGTGGAACCAAGGTACTTTGAGATCTTACAAAAATTAAAAGAAAAATTAAGCTTGTGGAAAATCATTTTTAATTAAGTAAAAATATTGGCTTTTTGGTAAGAAATATTTCCTTACCATTTTTCTCATTGTACAAGAATAATAATTCATTCAAAACATGTTCTAATAAAAACTAATAAAATAATAATTAAGCCTAATTAAACATCTAAAGCAATTTTTATGTGTTAACTAGCATGCCTCTCTCTTCAAATAAGCTACAGAAAGAGACTATTAGTTTTTCCTTTCTCATTTGCAAAATGGGAATAACTATTACTTAATACTTAGGAAGTTTCAAAAAGAAAATTATTAACTGGATCAATAAAATGGCACATCATATCTAGAAATTACCTTTATTTGTTTACTTTGGGGCCACACCCAGAAATCCTCAAGGTTTACTTCTGGCTTTGCATTCAGGAATTAACTTCTGGTGGTGCTCAGGATTATCTCTATATAATCTCTTTGACCTACTTTAAATTCTGCTGAAGACATTATTGTATTTATAATCAAACACTCTTTACCTGACCTACCATAACAAGAATTCAGTTGAATGAACACACACAATTCATGCATTTATTCTATTCCCTCTTATTTAAGCACTCTGGCTGATTTGCCAATGATTTCAGTGTTTACAAGAAAATTGCTCCACTTGTACTTCAAGCCAACACAGTGTTTCCCTGAAATGGGCAGAAAGCCATTCACACACACTTAGTATTTTATTTTGTCAGGGTGTGACTTACATCACAATTGTTCAAACCATATTTTGTTAACTGTGGAAAACAAATGCCTTCCTGGGCCTTCAAAAAGAGAAGACATCAAACGTCTGATCACTGTTAAATATCCTTGCCAAGAATTATAATGTGGATAACTAGTTTGATGGAACATACCTCCTTCAACCTCTGCTCTCAATAACCACGTTTTTAGAAAAGGGTCATTTCCCCTCAAGGCAAAAAATAGCTTCTCTGGAATTTGTAAAGTTTCTAAAACCTGGAAAATGGAAAATCAGAGATGAATATACACCTGGAGACTTTGATCAGTGAATTGAAAACTGCTCCTTTTTGTAGAGCTTGATTGTAGAGTAAACATTTTGCGAAATTTTCTTAACTGATTGAAGTTTATAAAAAGCTCTGAAGGTCCTATCCAGTTTTGGAAGTCACAAAAGAATTAGCCTCAAGCTTCCTGGAAATTAAGAGTCCTCAAAGTAGAATGACACCCCCTTTTTTTCAGTAAAGTGTAGGATATCTGATTTTCATGGAAGTATATTTTCATTTATCAAGCAAGGGTTGGAGAGAATACAAAGGTTAAGTCTCTTGCCTAGCATGCAGCTGTGGCTGTAACCCTTGTTCAAATCTCAGAACTACTTTTAGTCCCCCAAAACACTGCCAGGAGTAATGAGCATAAAGACAGGTGTTGTTCCTGAGCACTATAAGTGTGGTCAGCCCAAATATGTATATACATCTATTAAGCAAGATGCAGAAAATAAGATTATTAGATTGAAATGAGCAATATAAGACTTCCTGGTTAGGAATCCTATTTATAGAATGATTGCATAATTTTGTCATAGCCCAGACTTCTTAACAAAATCTGCAGTTTGTTTCTGCAAAACAAGGTGCTACAGTTGATCTCTATTATACACCATTGCGGTTACATTTTTCTATTCATTTTCAATATTAGAAACACTTCCCATGACTTCTAGCTAAGCACGTCTTCATGTTGAGAGATATTTCAAGTCATAGAGCACATGTCTAGTCTAAGCCCTGCATAGTCTGGCATGGAAATACTGTACCATAAGACATTTTTGTAGAATTGTATAGGAATATATCTTATATTATTATAAGCATTATATTTTGCTATGTATTACTATATATCTTATATTATTATTATATTATTATTATGGGGGACTTGTACCGTAGGACCGAGAGTCACAAATGTGCTCCTAGACATCTCATCAGCAATGTCTTCATGTTTTCAATACTAAAGATTATCTTACCTACTATAACTTGAGCTCAAAACTGATTTTTTTCTAAAGAGTGTGTTACTATAACCTCATACATCTAAAGTGGTCTTGGAGTAATTGGAGTTTATATAAGTAATGGGCAAATAAAAATACTTCATTTGTTATTACATCAATTATAAAGAACAGAAATTGCTAAGTCAGTATCCTTTAAAGATTCTATGATATTCTACTAGTAGCATATAGAGATAGATGCAGATTCTTTTTTTTTTTTTTTGCTGTTTTCTGTTTGGGGCCACTCCCAACTATAATTAGGGCTTACTCCTGGCTCTGTGCTCAAGGATCATTCCTAGAGGTGGCCAGAAACCATATATGGTGCTTGGATTCAAACTCTGGTTGGCAGCATGTAAGGCAAAGTGCCTTTCCCACTCTACCATCTCTCCAGCCTCTGATACAATTATATAAAACTGAAAAACAGCAGCATCACACCAAAAAACAAGTTACCAGAATACAAAAAAAATAACAGTTTAATTTCATCTTCTTTAGTATGTTTTATAATCAGTGAAAATTAGGTGATTGTAATAACAAAAATTGGAGAAAGATATCCAATCTAAACACAGAGATACAGAACTAGTGAATCATAGTTATTTAACAGGTTACATTTCTAATTACCATCTTTTAAAAATTATATTTTAATTTCCAAAATAAAGATCATACTTTTCTATTGTATTTGAATCCTAATTTTGAATTTTTTTTTTTTTTTTGGTTTTTGGGTCACACCCGGTGACGCTCGGGGGTTACTCCTGGCTATTCGCTCAGAAGTCGCTCCTGGCAGGCACAGGGGACCATATGGGGACCGGGGGATCGAACCGCGGTCCGTCCTAGGTTAGCGTAGGCACCTTATCTCCAGCGCCACCACCCGGTCCCCTAATTTTGATTTCTAACAATTATTTTTATTTTGGAGGGCAACAGCCAATTGTGCTCAGATACTACTCGGGTGGCATGGTGTTCAAGGATCACTCCAAGTAATATTCGGGGACTCTATGATGCTTAGGACAAAATCCAAACCTCCTGAATGCAAAACATGTGCTCAGTCCCTTTGAGATATCTCTACAGTCCTACTTTTTTTTATTTTAAAGTTATGCTTCCTTTATATTTGTTTACATTATTAATTTTTCTTTGTTTTTGGTTTTCAGGCCACACCCAGTGATGCTCAGTGGCTACTCCTGGTTATACACTCAGAAATCACTCCTGGCTTGGGCAACCATATGGGACACCGTGGGATCGAACTGAAGTCCATTCTGGTTCAGCCATGTGCTGTGCCACCACTTCAGTCCCACACATTATTAATATTTAAAGAAATTCTTGTTTATTTTGATTCCCTGTCCCACTTCTCCATCATTGTTGTTAATATTCTTACATTGACAGGAGTAGGGAAAGCTGGAGCTGATGCAACCACAAGCTTAGTTAGATGTGGTGTCTTCAGAAGTTTAGCTGGGATGCTAACCAATATTGAATCAGATATCAGGTCTTTGCACACTTTGTCACAGTGATTACCGAGAGTTGTATTCCTTTAATTGTGGTACACACACAAATTCTCACCAGAAGTAAGAAGCCTTCCTGGCTGAGGCCTCAAACTTCTTTCCAATTGTAGTGCTGTGGTGTTTTTACAAGTACCTGACCACAACTGAAAATTGCTTGCAATTCCAGTCTCCAACAGTGCTGCCAAGATTTCTTTAGGTATATAGGAATAAATTTGAATTTATGATAAATGTTTGCACTCTAACTACTGTTATTTCTCTGAGCCTTAGCTTTTGCACTGTAATATAACCCTTTACCTATTTTTAAGTATCCTCTGAAACTATTTTAGTGAATGCTTAATTATATCTTATGAAATCATTCTTGAGCTATGCCCCTATTTTTGGATGTTTTGGTTTTTTCCTAGATCTTTATATGAATGCAGTATCTATCCTTATATTTTAAAGAATATTACTGATGAATAACTGACATAGTAACCTATAGAAAAATGTATAATTTAGTAATATAATCACATATAGACATATGGTATATAAGTCAACTGTATTATGAACTACTTTGTAAACCATAATGTTTAAATAAAGTTTAAAAATAGAAATAATATTAAGTACTTATTTAGTCTTCAAGGTTGAAACTTATAATTTATAAAAAAAAAAAACGGGAAAAAAATTAACATCTGGAAACCAAAAAAACAAACTTTTAAACAATGAATAGTTTCAAAAAAGAACTTAAAAGTTTGTTTGTAGTCCAGAGAGCAAGTCCAGTGAGTAAGATGCTTACAACTGACTCAGATTTGATCCCTAGCAACCACATATGGTCTCCTGAGAACTATAGGAATGGTTCATTCCTATACACACACAGAGCCAGGAATAAACATCAAGTATACCACCCTGTTCAACCCTAAACAAACAATAAAAAAGAGAGAGAGAGAGAGAGAGAGAGAGAGAGAGAAATGAAATAATTCAAGCAGGGTTCTAGAAATAGTACAACAGACAAGGTTCTTAGTCTCTGGTCTCCAATTAATCTCCCCACCCCTAGCACTCTGATGTCGGAGCTTGTAGTAAGCCCTGAGGAAAGCCTGGTCTACCCCAAAACAAACAAAGTTAGATAGAAATCAGTGCTATAAAAGTCAAAATAAATGATTCAAAGAGCATTGAATCAGGAACTGTTGGCTTTTGTTTTGTTTTTCCTTATTTTAAATACTGTAATACACAATAGTGCTCATGACAGCATTTCATAAAGGTATTGGTTTGGGATGATTTGGGGTGGTGGTCATACCAGCAGTGTTCAGGAGTTCTCTACACTCAGGGATCAGTCCTTACTGTGCTCAGACCATTTAGGATGCCAGGAATCAAAACCTAGGTTGACTGCATGCAAATCAAGTGTCCAACCTTCTGTACTTTTTCTCTGGTCCAGAACTGTTTTTATGTTGGCAATTTTTGTGTGTGGGACCACACCCAGAAGTACTCAGGAGTTACTCCTGGTGGGCTAGGGGGACCACATGAGATGCTGTGAATAAGAACCAGGTCAGCTGCATGCAAGCTAAGTGCCCTGCCATTCTGCTATTGCTCCATTCCATTGGTTTTATTTAAAAAAAAAACTGACAACAGTTTATCTAGACTCATGAGGGCAAAAGAAAAAATATTATATTAGAGATGAAGGAGGAGAGATTGCTACAGACATCTCAGAAATGTAAAAGATCACGAGTGGCTTCTATGAAAAACTTCATGCCAATAATCTAGAGAACCTAGAAAAAATAGATACATTTTTAGAATAATAAAATCTCCCAAAACTAGGGGGTGACGTGGTGGCGCAAGCCATAGGGCATTTGCCTTGCGTGTGCTAACCTAGGACGGACCGCAGTTGGATCCCCGGGTGCCCCATAAAGTCCCCCAACCCAGGAATGATTTCTGAGCACATAGCCAGGAGTAACCCCTGAGCATCACCAAAGTCCAAAAAAGAAAATAATAAAAATAAATCTCCCAAAACTGAATCAGGAAGGCACACACTGTCTGAACAGATAAATCGGAAGTAAGGAAATTAAGATAGTAATTAAAAAGTATCCCAAGAGCAAAAATCTAAGACCAAATGGCCTTACAAGTAAATTATATCAAAATTTCAAAGATTTATTTTCTATATTTTCCTAGTTCTTCAAAATTATCAGAGAAATGAGAAGTCTTCCTAGATTTCTATCAAGCTTATTTTATACCAATATAAAGAGGACACTAAAATAAAGAAAACTTCAAGGTAGTATCTCTTGTAAGCAGAATGCAAAGACTCAATAAAAATCTTAGTCAAAAAAATATAACAATATAACAAAAATTACAATCAAGTGAAGTTAATTTCAGGCAGGAAAGGATGGTTCAATATGTGTAAATTACTTAAAGTAATGCACCATATCAAAAAAGAAATGTAAAAGTAATATGATTACACAACTAATAGAGATAAAGCTTTTATCAAGATTTAGTGATAAAACCTGATTATAAACCCTAATAAAATAGCTCTATCTCTCTGCTTGACAAGACATATCAATACTCGGCCATGCATATTTCACTCTCAGCTTTGTTTGGATTATTTCCTGTAGTGACCCTCGCTCCATACCCACTTTCTCTGGGTGGAAATACGGTATTGTGGCCATTACAATGGGAACTCAAACGAGGACCTGAGAAGACCTTAAGAATAGTTTACCCTGGAGAAAAAGTATGGTTTGCTATACCCCAATGGCCAACTACTGCTATAGATCAATTATCTGGCCCATTATAATGGATCTATTTAAACAATAAACAGCCTCTTATCCTAAGGAGAACCCCATACAACTGCAAAAAGACACTTTAAGAAGATGTACAGACTCAAAAATCAGTTAACTCATCTATGGGGGTAAAAAAAATCAATAAAGAGGGGGCCAGACGCTGGAGATAAGGTGCCTGCGTTAACCTAGGACAGACCACAGTTCGATCCCCCGGTTTCCCATATGGTCCCCAGTGCCTGCCAAGAGTGACTTCTGAGCGAATAGCCAGGAGTAACCCCTGAGCGTCACCGGGTGTAGCCCAAAAACAAACAAAAAAAAAAAGAGGGGGCCAGAGAGATAGCACAGCAGTGGGGTTTTTGTCTTGCAGCAGTCGGCTCTGGTTAGAATCCCAACATCCCATATGGTCTCCTGATCCTGCCAAGAGCGATTTCTGAGTACAGACTCAGGAGTAACCCCTGAGTGCTGCTGGATGTGCCCGTCCCCCAAAAAGAAATAATCTCCTCGTTCGAGGATTTACGTATATCTCTATAGATGGTAACCCCACCAAGAAACTATGCCTTGTCCACTATGCCTTGTCAAAAGTAGAATCTTCGAAGCTGAAGTGTTCCTACTCCTTCTCAAATTCAACATGAAATACTCAAGAGACAGAGAAAAGGAAACAAGTTGCAATCCCAACAGATAAACGGGACCAGCCAACATATTACATTGAGACCGAGATTATGGGGATTAGGAGTGACCAGATTTAGAGTTCCATTTCTGTTTTTGAGAAAACTGGTCTACCTCTCAATGAACTTCATAATTTAGGAAACACTTGTTATATGAACTCAATATTACAGTGCCTTATAAGGCTCCATGTTTAGATTATTTTAACTGAAACCATTACCAGGATTATCTTAACAGATAAAATCCATAGAGACATAAACGTAAAGCGGCAGAAAAATTTGGCAAAATTATGAAATTTCTGTGCACAGCACAGAAATATCAGCCCAAAAGACTTTAAGATACCATTGGGAGGATCAATGACCAATTTGTAGGGCACAGCCAAACAAGATTCACTTGAACTACTTCTATTTCTGATGAACTGTCTCCAAGAAGACCTGAATAAAGCTGATAGGCAGAAAAGACCTAAAGAGGAAAATAATGATCATCTTGATGATTTAAAAGCTGTGAGCATGCTTGGCAGAGACGCAAGAAGTTCAATGAGTCTATTATTGTTACACTTCTTCAAGGCCAGTTCAAATCCAGAGTCAAGTATCTCACCTATCAATGTCTTTGACATTTGAAACTTTCACGCACCTATCTTTGCCATTAGCATCCACAGTATACGCTACAGAATTGCCTCAAGTTTTTTTTTTCAAAGAAGAAAAACCGACACACAATAACAAGACAATAACAATATTTCAGTCAATGCAGAGAGCAGCAGGATTCTCTAAAAATGATAGACATTTGGAAATTACCACCTGTGCTTTTAATACATCTGAAACGCTTTTCCTATGAGGGCAAGTGGAAGCAAAATTTACAGGCCTATCTGGACTTCCCCTTAGAAAATCTTGAAGTGTTACTGTATGTTTATGATACTAAGAACAACTCTGAAAAATACACTTATTTTTTGTTTTGGATCATTATGGTGAAATAGACAAAGGACACTGCATGGCCTATTATAAAAATGCAGCAAGACATCACTGGTTTAAGCTTGATGATCACGAAGTTCTGATACCCCCATCCCCTCTGTGAAATCTTCAGCAGCTTATATTCTCTGTTATACTTCAATGGGACCTATAGCAATGGATACAGATGTATAAAGTAAAGCAGATGTTCAGCTAACTACCTTTCATAGAAGTTCAATAATTTTCTTTTTTTTGGGGGGGGGCACACCCAGTGATGCTCAGGGTATACTCCTGGCTATGCGCTCAGAAGTCGCTCCTGGCAGGCACGGGGGACCATATGGGAACCAGGGGATGGAACCGTGGTCCATCCTAGGCTAGCGCAGGCAAGGCAACAGGCACCTTACCTCCTGCGCCACCTCCCGGCTCCCAGAAGTTCAATAATTTTCTAATAATGTTGCCCACAGAAATCTCTGTGAAAGGGATTTGGAAGTCATGGACTCCAATTACAGAGCTCACTAAAAATGTTTTAGCAACTTAATTTCAGACTGATATGTTGGCAATAACTTTTCAATGTTTTGGTTCCCAGAGGTCTATAAAGAAAAATGTTGGATGCCCTAGATACACATTATGGTGTTCTGTATTTTAAACCCTTATTACGGTGCTCATTATAAAAATGTCTTAACAAATTACTTATGTCAGATCATTTTCAAATTTATTATGTCTGAAAAATATTCAAATATTTTTGCCACAGTTATCTATGGAAAAGGAACTTGGATGCTATACTCTTGTTATATTGCTTATTATAAGACTGTTTTGGCAACCTATTTTCAATTTAAGCATGTCTTCAATCATGTACTAATGATTTTGTTCATAGAATCCTACAGGAAAAGGAGATGAGCTAGACCCATAATACGATGCTCTATGACTCTTGTTACAGTGCTCAGCATTGTTTAGCACATTCTGGAAAAAAATTGTTGTTATATGCTGAAGACATCATATGGAAAAGTTGATTGGTTTTAAATATGATGTATGTATAATCTAACCTATGACATTTTTTACAGTCAAGTTTAAACTTTCCTCGCCACCTTATTTGCCAGCTTTATATTTATGAAGCACTTTGGCCCATTTCTATTTACCATCCTGGATGGGTCAGTCTCACAGCTGTACCATACTGATCGATCTACTGTATATATGTGGGGTAGCCATCTTTATGTTAGTTTAAGGTCCATATGGGTCATATGTAATGTCTATGTTGCACACAGTCCTTCTACCTTCACCCTCCCTCACCTGCAACTCTGAAAAAACCTTTTTATCATTTCTTCGTGCTCACTTATTCCAGATTTATTGTCCTCCCTAATTTTACCCCTTTTCCCCTATAGCTCAATACCCTTTGTGCGCTGGAATACCGCCTTACTCTCACATGCCTGCACCCTTCCACATTCCTTCAAACTCTCACCACTGTTGACTGTTTCTCATACCAGAACTAACTGCCTTCATGAGTAGGCCTTGGCTCAGGTACTGATCTCAGCCTGTAACTACACAGCAGGACATTTCCACCAACTCCTTTACTGTCATCAACTAACAGAGCTTAATCAGTATTATAGACTCTACCCACTTTGGGCTTATTCAATTCATCAGGGGTATGTATATGTGTATTTCCTCATGTGTATTTCTTTATCTGGAGAAGAGTATTGCTCCTTTGAGTATGTTTAGCAGAAAATGGGGGATATGTGTATGGTTTTAGGTATTTCTTGGGGAACAGTGTTTTTGTTCCTACATATCAGGAATTATAGAAAATGACATCAACTGAGGAATAGATATTACAACCTAGATGGTTACAACCTAGTTCTCTGGTGCCTCAATACTACATTGTGGCATTATCCTTTTTCTTTATGCATCGACCCAGTAAAATGGGGGAAATTCTATGTAAGACAAGAGTTTCTGTCTATTAGGGATAGAAACTCCAAAATTTATATGATGCAGGTGGGCCTTTTTCCCTGAATATTTGTCATATTGACTTGATTTAAGCTTGAGTTGCTCTGATCAGCTGCAGAGTTTGGGTTCCATTACCAAACCAAGGATAAGTTTTGTGCCACTCTGACAGCCAACAATTCAGGGACAAGCTTTGTGCCAACCCCAGCAATTAATTGCAAACTGAACATCCTTTGTAATGCCCTGGGAACAACTTGCAATCCTAGTATGCTTCATGACCTCCTGGCAATGATTTGTAAACCTGGGCATTCTTTGTGATGCCCTGGAAAAGACATGGAACTGGGAGAGCCCAAGGACTCTAGTACTATGTCTAAAATGGCAGTTGCCATGAAAACTTTTCTCAGAACCTAGAAGAAAGACTCTAGTATTAATCAAAACTT
>PVKC010026638.1:0-16048 GCA_004027635.1 Crocidura indochinensis
CCCCCCCCCCCCCCCGCCCAGATCACACTAGGAGTCTTTCCTTAGTGCAAAGCTAAAAGTAACCCCCGTGCACAACTGGGTGTGGCCTCCAAATAAAAACAAACAGGGCAATTGGGTAGGACATTTGCCTTGCATGCAGTTGACCTGGTTTGTAAAGAGTGATTCTTGAGCGCAGAGGTAAGAGTAACCCCAGAGTACAGCCAGGTGTGGCCCCAAAACCAAACCAAACAAACAAAAATAAACACTTTCATCACATTCATCAAATTTCATATGCTCAGCAGTGCCTTGTGCTATGGGCTCCTCTGAGCATAAATACAAAACATTTCCATTATGTTCTGTTGTGGGATGCTGCCTTGAATTCCTTGAACCTCTTCACAAATATTTAGTTGCCTTACTTCTTTAAATCTTCCTACTTCTTTGAACCGTTAAACTTGTAAATGTAGACCAATAAGGTTTTCTTCAAAGGATTGCGGTGGAATTTAAATGAGATTATGCAAGAAAGCTTATATCCCAGTAACCAGCACATTGTTTTCTTTTAGTAAATAACTTTGACTTTAGCCAAATAAATTGTTATCTGAAAGAACTAGCATCCCACAAAGCTTTGGAATCAGAGTATTACTGTTGGAACCAACTCAGCTAGATTGAAGAGAGCCAAGTTTAGAATGGTAATCTTAATATTCAAAAGAAAGAAGTGAAAATCTCCTACGAGTAGTATTGCTAGCATCTAACTCATTAAAACAAGTCGGATGAGATGAAAAATCGCTGCAGAGGTGTTTATACTGTAGGTGTCAACAGGGCCTTGGGCTGGGACAGGCAAAGCCGCTGCTGTAATGGGAACTGTGTATACACAGCATGGGTAATTACTCTGGGCTGCAGCTGCCAACATGATTTAGCAAACTCCCCGCTTGCAGAGGACTGATGATGCCCAAGAGAATGGGCCCAAATTCATTGCAACTGCACAGACCTACCTGAGCTTCCCCTGCGCTGGCTCTCAGAGGTCTTTTGCAATTTGAATTCCTCGGGCAAATGGAATTTAAATTCCTCAGGCAAATTTTATCCTGAAGGAACACCAAGCTGACATGCATGCCATGATCTCACTGTTTAGGACTTCTGCTTTATAATCGTTAATGTAGGCCTCAACAGACAGGTGAGGGAAAGCACTTGGCCTAAATTCCACTTAGCTCTCCTGAAGGTTTCTTTCCATTTGAACAGCCTTAGTTTTTCAAACCACCTTCACAAACGGCTCTGGAGGCTCCTGATACTGTCTTAAGGCCTGGGAAGAGCATGAGGTACTGCAGCATATGCCTGATGTGCATGAGCACCAGGGTCTGTTTTTGTTTTGGGGTTACACCCAGGGGTGGCCAGGGTTACTCCTGATTCTGTGCTTAGGGATCACTCCAGGCGGTGCTAGGGGGACCATTTGGGGTGCCACGGATCAAACATGGATTGGTTATGTGCTAGGCAAGCATCCTAATCGCAATACAATCACCCAGTTCCAGGACCCTCGTTTAGACTCCTGAGCAATGCTGTCTTAACTCTGGAGGGTCCTCATCACTTCTGAATACTGCCCTTCACCCACCAAAACAACAAAAATAAGTGCACAAAAGCTATACCTATGAGTATATGATTATAAAATTTCACTGGGTTGGAGAGCTAGCTCATGGAGAGCTATGTTTAAGAGAGTATGCTTTGCATGCAGAGTTCAAGGTTTGATTTCCAGCACTGCATAACGCCATGAGCAAGCACAATAGAGAATGACCAGAGATGGAGGTAGAAACAAGTACCGCTCCAAAACCAAATTTAAATAAAGCCAGTAGCTCCTATAGCTATATTTATGCACAAGGGCACACACATAGGCACTCCAACCAGTGAAGTTGAAGCACCAATTTCAATAGTGCTCATTATAAATTAATTTTTTTGTGTGTGGTTTTTTTGGGTCACACCCGGCAGTGCTCAGGGGTTACTCCTGGCTTCCATGCTCAGAAATTGCTCCTGGCAGGCACTGGGGACCATATGGGGCACCGAGATTCGAACCGATGACCTTTTGCATGAAAGGCAAACGCCTTACCTCCATGCTATCTCCCGGGCCCCAGAAATTAATTTTAATAAATCTAGGTTGAGCTGGTGAGTGACCTTACTCACTGCTTTGCATGCTGGAGACCCAGGTTTGATCTAGGGGAATGTAGAGTCAGTCACTCAGCAGCAACCCCTGCACACTGAACAGAAAGTCCCCAAACATCAATAGTTGTGATCATGCTGCCACCTCACCCCCAATCCCTGTCTCCATCAGTCACAAAATCTCTTAACTAATCATGTAAGATAGCGATTTGTAAGCAGTCCTATCTTTCTATACATTGTAGACAGGATGCTTGAGTAGCAATTTGAAGTTTTGTTACTTTAAGATCTTTTTTTTAGGGGTGTGCACATCCAGCTGTGCTCATGGGATACTCTTGGCTCTGCACTGAAGAATCACTCCTAGAGGGGCTGGAGAGATAGCATGGAGGTAGGGCGTTTGTCTTTCATGCAGAAGGATGGTGGTTTGAATTTTGGCATCCCATATGGTCCCCTGAGCCTGCCAGGCGCGATTTCTGAGCGCAGAGCCAGGAGTAACCCCTTAGCGCTGCCAGGTGTGACCCAAAAGCAACAACAAAATCACCCCTGAAAGGCTCAGGGGACTATATGGGATGCCAGGGATCAAACCCAGGTCAGACACGAGCAAGGCAAGTGCCCTCTCCCTTAACTATCGCTCCAGTCCCAAGTTTAATTCAGATCTCAGCCTGCCCTCTCAGAGCACAGGCACTGGGGTCTTTTTATTCATTGCTGGGCATTATTCTATTGCATCTGAGAACAGAACACTATCAGCCATGCTCATTGCTGTATCTCAGCACTGAACATTATGAGGCAGGTTTGGAATAACTGGCTAAATGAGTTAAATAGCTGTGACCAAAATGATCTAACTCACCTGAAGGTGCCCGAGTGTCTTCCATCCTGGTGACCTTATACAGCCTGTTTGTAACAGGGTGGCTCAGAAAACAACTCAAGTAATAAGTCAGGCCTAAGACATTTCTATCTCCATTTTACAAAGCTTTGTGGAAATTTAGGACTTGAGGGAAAGGTAAATCAAGTCTGTGGTTGGTGTGCTCCTTTAAAAAATGACAAGTTGAGGGTTGGAGGAAAAACACGGAGGTAGGGGGTTTGCCTTGCATGCAGAAGGATGGTGGTTTGAACCCGGGCATCCCATATGGTCCCCAGAGCCTGCCAGGAGCAATTTCTGAACGTAGAGCCAGGGATCACCACTGAGTGCTGCCGTGTGTGATCCCCTCAAAAAACAACCGAACAGAAATGGCAAGCAGGGCTGGAATGATTGCACAGAGGTAGGGCGTTTGCCTTGCACGCAGTCAACACAGGATGAACCCTGATTCGAATCCCTGCATCCCATATGGTCCCCAAAGCCTGCCAGAGCGCTGCCGGGTGTAACCCCAGAGCGCTGCCGGGTGTAACCCCAAAACAAAACAAAAAAACAAACAAAAAAAGAAAGAATAAAGAAAAGCTTAGGATTTTTCTCTTTTCTGTGCCCAGAGCAAGTAGTTGTCAAAATAACCTGCTCATATTGACTGAGAGATGAGATTTGCTAAAATTCTAGTAACACCTTTTATTTTAAAATTAGTATCCATTACATGTATACAGCGCACAGAGTCATCTTTGCACTTAAACTTAAGATTCCATTAGGCCCAACAATTTCTAGTTTGTGTAATTTTAAAAAAAAAAAGGCTGTGTATAGAGTCAAAGAAAGGAAGACCTTAAGAAAACAAGGAGTCAAGAGATTCTTTTTCCCTTGCAAATAAGCAAAACACATTCAATCAATTCCATTTAGCAAATAATAAATTTATTAGGTGCCTACAAATACAAAACACAGAAAGCTGCTGTTGGGGGTTAGAGGATACACGAGAGCCCTGCCCTCGGAGAGCTTATCATCCAGGCAATTAGTCACAATTAGTAAGTTGTGGCAATATCACTTTCAGTGACTTGAAACAGAATTCTTGAGTATGTCTGCATCCTTTGACTTCAACTCTTGTGAAATATGTAAGGAATCCTTTCAACAGGAAAACCAAACAGTGGGAAAGAGACCTCTGTGGCATTAATCAGTGACCTTGGCTTTGCTTAAGAGCATCTTTCTGTTGCTGTTGCTTATTCTTGTAACTTTCTCAGCACCATTTCCTAACGACCTTTGTGTGGAGACCCTCCACACTTCCTGAACCTTCACCAGGGTTTCCTGTTTGTGAGTGAATGGCTCAGTGGCAGTTTGGCCTTGGAATGATTTGCTCTGAGTTTTCCTTCAGCAAATTTGGATTTTCCTTTTGGTGCACGCTAGAATGACAGGGTTTGCAATCTGTGCTCTGAGGGTGGAAGTAAGATGCAGTACAAAGGCAAAAGGCCAAACTTTTTCCCTTCACTGAACATTTCATAGTGCACTTTTTGGTTATATTCTGTACAGATATAGCACAAGATATAAATCATTTGTTTTTATTCTTTTTTACTTAGATTTGTATTCATGTAAAGTGTATTTACATTAGGAAAACATTTGAGGTACAAAACCCAAAAAGAATATCTGAGGTATAAATACAAGTATATTTTAAATAATAATCTTAATCATGCTTTGTCTATGTTTGAAAGCACAGCGGACACATGTGCATGTTCCTTAATAGAATGGTATCTACAACAATCTTACAAATCTGAAAGCCATTAAAATTGAATATACAAGTATATCTTCATGAAGAACACTGATATTCAAAATACTCAAAATTTTTAAAACTCTAATCTGCCCTCTCCAATTCTTCAAAGAACCTCTGAAATAATACTGACAATGGTAAGTATATTATATTATAACAAAATAAAAATCCTTCTTACAAGTCTCATTCATACACAATTCACTTTTGAACCATACAAAATAAAGTCACTAATACTGTCTCTTGAGCCAATCTTTTATCATTACAGTAAAACCTGTATAAAGACTACCCTTCCAAAATAAGTATGCTGGTGTATTTTTCCTTTTCATCACAGTAACTATTTTCCTTTACCACTAAAATATATTCCAGGGGCATCATTATATAAAAAAAGTAGGAAAATTTAAAAAACAAAATAAAATCGGTCATAAACCTACCTGCCACTTGTTCATAAGGAGAAATCCAATTAATAAACACATGCCGATTTTAGAGACCCTATAACAACAGTAACAACAATTGATTTTTGTGTTGAGGTCCAATTTAGAGATTTCCCTGGGCCGCACAAAGTTGTGTTGCTGGACATAATATAGTTTGTTACAGACATGAAGATGCCAAAAACTCCGCTGGTATAATGTTTTCATGCTTGAATTTGGAATAAATGCTAGTGTGTTCATTTTTTATATCTTGATTTTACAAAGAAGAGCAAAACTGTGCAAGTAAAGGGTATTGGTGGGGGTTCATCTCTGAACTGTAGATAGTGGTTACAAACAATATCACTATTTGCAATCAGGACTAAAGAGAAAGTACATTTTAAGTGGGGGGTCAGGGTTAACGTATTCCTTATGAGGAAAAGAAGAAATTGGAGAGAAGAAATATGCATATTAACTCAGAAAAAAAAATATGGGCTAAGGTATGGGGTTCCCTTTTGGATTTTTCCTGGGGTAGTCAGATATTTCAGGTTAAACTGTGCCCGATGCATCAATATCCTTCTCAGAGGCGGTCTCAGTGTGCCAGCCACTGCATTCCACATTATACATCTATGCCACTCAACAAGCAACGAACACACATACACACATTCCTCTGTGCAAACCTTTCTTTGCTCATCTCAGTGAGAAAACTTGTCAGAGTACCAACTATTCCAGTGGATACACCAGTCCCCTTAGCACACTGCAACTTAAATGACATAGGTACACAGACACCAATATCACAAGAGAATGAAGTCTTCATTATCTTCTATAAGGTATTTATAGTCTTGCTTCTCAGAAGCAATTTGAATAAGAATATCATTTTTTTTGCAGTTCCATATATTCCAGTCAAGGTCTAAGACAGACCTTAAACAAATAGGGAAGCAGCTTAAAAAAATACATCAAACCACTAGAGGCAATTCTTATACTCCAACTTGTAGTTTTCTGCTTCAGGACTAGATTCAGAGCCACTAATTCAAGGACCGGCAAGCATTGCAGAAACAAACACCTGGGTGGTGGGTACACTTGTTGTGCTTCAGAAATCACCTAGATTTGGGGTCTTTGGTTTCAGAGTTCTGATTGCTGAAAGAGTCTCGGATCTTTACAACTTCAGCCGCACACAAATGTCCAAAAGATTTCATATACCACTCTGGCATGTGGCCACTAGAACAGAAAGGAAAAGATAAATTGTTGGGAGCGGGAAGCATGGAAATAAGCAGAAGATAGCTCAGAATAGACTTTCACTTCTAGATCAGTAAAATGTAGTAAATATTGCTCTCATTATTTCAAGGTTAATGTCTTGGTATATCTAATGAACAGATACTTACAATAAGAAATTTCTCAAGCAACAACACCCCAAGTGTGTGTGTGTGTGTGTGTGTGTGTGTGTGTGTGTGTGTGTGTGACCAAGTCCAGAGCTAATTAATTACTAAAAATGTGAAGGTCATATTATTTCAAAATTGCTGAATATAAAATAGCCTTTGAGCTGGAGTATAGTACAGTGGATAGGGCATTTATTAGTTGTAAGCATAGCTGATCCTGGTTCAATCCCCACCTCCCATATGGTATCCAGAGCACCAGCATGAGTCATTTTTGAGTATCATCCCAAACAAAAACAAACAGAAAAGCATTTGCTTGCTAGTTCAAAATCTCAGGTCCTTGAATAGCCCCATATCCTGAACGAGGAAGATTAGAAACCAGTATGCCAAAGAGCATGAAACTTGGAGATTTATAAGAATTGCTCTTTATGGAATAAACAAGGCATGATAATGAATCACTGAACCATTCTTCATATCAGACAAAGAAATCTGTATTGTCTCTCTGACCCTCCCCAGGTGAGAAATCTAGAATCAGAACCTACCGTAGATCAGCTCTGCACATGTAGGTGAGTTTGGATTTCCCTGGCCCGCAGGGCTCGATCAGATATCTGGACAGGAGCACATTGACTCTCACTCCTACCACAGGTGCCCGGTCATGGTCCACAGAGGTAAGCAAAAGGGCACAGGCTCCTTTGGGTAAATTCGTCCGCCATGTTCTGTAGAGAAGGAGAAAAAAAATACACCAACCCAGAGTGAGGGGGAATGGAATTTCCTGGAAGCAGTTGAAAACAGGGCCTCACTCTTAAAGGGGATGGCTGAAGGGCAGAAACAGCAGCATGTCTGCTCTGAACTCAGCAAAGATTCCAGAATGAATAACTCTGTTCAGAGCCCTGCTGACCGTGGGTGGATGTGCTCACACAGTCACTTCTTTGAAAGAGAACCAAGGCTAGAAGTGTGACTGGAAACCATTTTGAGATGTCACAAATGCTTTAAGACACAGATATCCTCAAAAGAGGGGTGCTCTATGGAAAATGTTCTGGACTAATGATGTGATATTTCCTCAAAGATTTTTGGAATTCTTCTTTCTACACTGTCTCCAGAGAATTTATGAATTGCATATAAATCAGTTTTAACCACGGCTCACTTGGGACCCAAATGTTATTTCCTGCTTCTGCATTCACTAGCTGATTCCAAGGAGTACATCTATAAAAAGAGGCAAAGTCTGCTCCCATTGAACCTACCCATTTGAATGTGCCTCTTTTTGCACTTGAGTCTAAAGTTCAGACCACTTTCAGGGATAGGAACACAGGGCTGGAATAAATAGACATCCTCTCCATATTTGGATAGACTCAACACCTTTTTTGGGGGGGGGGGTCTCTGTTCTTTTTTAAATAATGATATCACCTAAGGATAGGCACAGAGGGACACACACACACTCATTCTTGCCTCTAGAACCTATGCGGAAGCTCTCACCTCAAAACCACGTAGTCCCGGGCAGGATGGGGTGCCATGCTGTTCTGCACATACTGGTAAATTTCAGTCTGGCTGTCCAGGATTTCAATCACTTTTGAATCCAACAGGTCAACATCCCAGAGGTGCTGCTCTTTGAGAAGACGCTTTAGGATTTCCTCGGGCATAGCTGGGACCTCAATGGTTGACCTCCAAAGTCTGAGAGGGGGCCCTTCGCTCACCTGAAAGATACAAGTATTTCTTTATGCTAGTGTATGAAAATCCACTTAGGCTCGTTTGAAGTGGGTTGAAGGCAGAGTATGCAAGTAGGGTTCACTTGAGTCCCAGACATTTTCTGGCATAAGAGGTGGCTGGCCCAAAATTGTGAAGAGCGGGCGAGAAAGTAACTGGAAGTATTGGTGTCATCTATTAATCAAATGATGAGCTCTGTTTTCCTGGGATCCACATTACAGTAAATGGTATGAAGTCAGATCCTTATCTTTAACTTAGACCTCCAATTCTCCCTGGTTATCCCAACTGCTTTAACTGATTTCCTTTCCTGGTGGTAAAAAAGCAACTGAGCTAATCATATTTTTTTTGTTTGCGTGGCTTTTTTTTTTTTTTTTTTGGCTACACCTCATAGTGTTCAGAGCATACTATTGGTGGGGCATTGAGGATCATACATGATGGTGGGGACTGAACCTGGATCAGCAATGTGCAAGATAAATGTACTACCTGCTGTACCATCTATTGCTCTAGCTTCAGAGCCGGTCGTATTAAGCCATATGAGTGCTCTACCCTCTGAGGGTTTTCAATTCGAACAAGTTGATCTCTATGGTTCCTGTCTCCCCAAGTGTTTATTGCTAGTTAAAGAGTAGATCTAGTGAGAATAGAAGAAAGTATAGAAGAAAGTAAGTTCTGGGTGAATCACAGAAAAATCAAAGTGTAGCAGCAGGAAGGATATTTGCCTTGCATGTATCCAATCTGATTTAAATCCCCAGCACCCCCATTGGGTCCCCTGAGCAACACACCAAAAGTATCAATGAGTATAGAGCCAGGAGTAAACCCTGGGCCCTACAGGATATTACTCCAAAACAATAAACAAATCAAAGCATATCATCAGATTTCATGAAGCCTCATACCATTACTAGTAAATCATTCCAGGGAACTAACTCTTAGCGTGATTCTATGTAAAAGAATCCCTGTTCTGTGCTGGGGTCACACAAGCAGATCATGGGGTACCACTCAATGCCAAACAAACATGGCACCTAGACCTCCCACACATAAGGCATGTACTCTGCCCAGTGCACTTTCCCTCCAGCCCAAGAAAATTCTTCAGTTGACTGGTTTCTACTCTTGGGAGAACCTAAATCCAAGGGAAGAGGTGAGCCGGCAAAGGGTCAAAAGAACCAAGTCCTGTACCCTGTCCAGAGAGATCACTTACCTTTTTATAGGAGAGTTCAGCCTGTTCAGAAGTTGAGTAGCTGACCCAGCCTTTAAACTTCTCTTTAACCTCTTTGAACAGGCCATCCATGCAGTCCTGGATGAAGTGGTGGTAGTCCGTGGATTCGTCACTGTGGAGGCGCCCCAGTGCTTCCAGAGTGAGGGGCTTCATTTCTTGTTCAGTGTAGGAGTTCCGACATCGGCTCATCTCCTCAGGGACCTGTGAGAGACATAGAGACAAAAATGGAGGGTAAGTGGACAAGGGAGACTCCTGGTGCTGAGGGGTCATAAGCAGTACCAGAGATCAAACTAGGACCAGCCGTGTGCATGAAACGGCCATACTCCTTGATAGGGGCAGAAGTCCAAGATTTTGTCCTGCTCACAAGATTCTTAACCAAGAATAAAACATTCCAATGTCTTACCTGGAAAAGCTTCTTGCATTCAGCAATCATATGGGCCAGTCCTTGAGTGGCAGCAAGGTTTTCATTTAAATCTTTCTGATCTGGTTTGCCCAAACTTTGTTTTCTTTGCATTACCCTAGGCAGAAAAAATATTTAAAAGATTCAGATATTTATATATTCTTAATCAATGTGTTATTCCAGGGAAGAAAAACCACCACCTTCCGCTGTGGCCTATCTGTCATTATGTGGTTCAAAAGAATTTAACTTTGATGAGCAGAATTTCTCAGTTTAATGGACACTGTACTAAAAATCATGAAAGAGATGGTCTTTAATGAAACCCAGACTATTTGAAGCCGTTGAGCTAAACAGGCTCCTATCTAAACAGGCAGCTTGGACATGGGAGGTAGGGACAGGAATGGATGCATGCAGGCTGCAGGGGTGGGAGGCAGCAGGCATTGCCGTAAACAGTGTCACTAGCTATTCTACTTTCAATAAACAGGATCCTCTCCCTAGGAAACATCTATTCTTTCCTAGAGGTTGTGTCTTACTCTTATCATATCTCCTCCTTCTGTCCTCTCTATTCCATTAAAGTTGGAATACCTGTCAATGCTTAGATCTAGTTAAAAAGATATTTAAAAACAGCTAACTCATCTTACGCAATTAGATCCTATGCCTCCTAAGAGATAGTTGGTGAGAGTGTCTTTAGAACTGTGGGGATGAATCTGGAATGTGGTTGAGTGCCAGTGAGTGATCCCTTTTGTACACCCTCCCCCCAGGAGCACATCTAACAAAAGACAAAGAAACACCAACTGACTCTGCCATTGTAATGAGGTAATGAATGTCAAGTGTGTGATCCTATGTCTGCAAAGGACTTTGGAGCTGAACAAGTATCAACTGTTGCTACTTTCCAGTCCCTTAACTCCGAAAGCAACTCCCATTTCATATACATTTAAGGAGAAATGTGATGAACAGTGGACTTAGGCCAGGTCCCCACCCTGAGGTTCGACTCTATCATTAGTTATTTCCACTTCCAGCCCAGCCTGGAGCTTGGCTCCACTGACCATACACATGCAGTGGCCAAGGCAACATTCCCTGTCCAGCTTAAATTTAGGTCAGTATATTAGTATGATTATTTGCTGGCAGAAATGTATGACAATGTAACGGGGGAGTCTTGGGCTCAACACTTGCCATAATTCAGCAAGACTCCAAATCTCTTTCTACAACATGGCTTGGCTGAGGCCACATCCGAGGCTCAGAATGAAGGAGGTCAAACTCAATTATGCTCAATTCAGGTAGAAGCCCACCAAAACACTGGGGTCACACTGGTAGGAAAGGAGGCTACTTCAGACTCCTGACATGTACCTTGGAGAAGAGTTCTCTCTCTTCAGAGTGTTGAGATGGAAGAGGGAAGGGGCCAAGCACACAGCCAGGTTGGTGGGAGTCATCTGATTTTCTTTCACAGCTGCAGTGACATCGCTCAGGAAATAAAGGAGAGTCTGTAACACCTCCCGGTTCTCATCAGGCAGAAGCATAATGGCAGCCTTGATGGCCTGGAGGCGCTGGTCCTTGGGCACATCTGCACGACACCAGAATTTCCCCATCAAACTCAGTGATTTTCCATGAATTACTGCAGAGAAATGTCTCAAAGCAAATACCAGCATCAAAGCCCCCAGCCCAGTCCTGAGCAAGCACTTGCAGAGAGTGTACTTGAGGTTAATATGGAAGAAATTAGGCATTGCCACCAACGTCACTACCCTCAAGTATTTCCTGCCCGTGGAGGAGTTAAAACATTTTAAAACACCCACAATGCCAATATATTCCTAAATCCATCTCAGAATTCAACTCCAGATGATGCCAGTTTATAGAAGTTTTTGTTTTCTTTCTGAAGAATTTCTGAGAAACCTCCAGTTTCCTTTTCAATTTCTTTTTTCAATTACTGAAAACAGTATACATTTAAGTCTTTTGTTTAGTTTAAAGTAAGAACTGACATCTTTTATAGTTTTTTTTTTTTTTTGAAGGGTGGGTGACACCTTCAGTACTTCAGGTCTGTGCTCAGAATAGCAGGTAGCATGGTGCTGGAGTTTGAACACAGACCTCCTTCATAAAAAGCCTGATCTCTGCCCATTGAGCTACTTTTCTAGCCCAGAAGTGAGATCTTTTAAGCTGTAACTACTTTAGTTTGGTATCCCCACAGATATCTGTGATTTGTAACAGACCTGAACTTTCTTGAATAGGAAAAGAAAATTGCTAAAATGTTCAATAAACTAAAAAAATCTATTTAACAGGTAATTTCTTTCAGTTTTAGGGAAATGAATGTACAAACATAAAATGACTTCTAAAAATCTATTTGGAGGGGAAACACATACCCAGCTATGTTCAAGACTTACTCCTGGGTTTGTACTTGGTGATCATTTCTGGTGGGGCTTGGGTCAGTTAGGATGTCAGGGATAGAGCTCAGATTTGCCAAGTGCAGGCAAGAATCCTACCTGATGTACTATCTCTCCAGTCCTATATATCCATTCTTGAGAAATAAGTCCATAAAATAAGAACACATATGAAATGCTGAGCTCACTCTCTAGGTCTCCTTTACTAGACAAGATTTTCTTTTAAAAAGGCATGCGGTGGAAAAATCAAGTCACTCCAGTGCAGCTCCATAGGACAAACTCTATTCCACAGCACCATGGTTACAATACATAACAAATACCTCAGTGGGGGAAAGTGTGATCTGGGTTTTCACAAAATGTGAAAGGATGAAACAAATAATGAAATAATCCAGACCAGTTCCATTTCTCATAAAATAAAGTCCACTGCGCCAGCACTCAAGACAATTTGAGCAGTGAGAGAAGCCGAGTTTAAATTGCATGCTATAATACCACAGCGAGCCAAGAAAAACACAAGGCCTTGAAAGCAATAATCCTGATCTTGATCATTAATTTAGACAACTGTTTGCTTTAAGCTTTACTTAAAAGTGAGACGGGCATAGTTATTGTTTTCATAAGTATTTCAGACAGAAGTAGAGATGGGTAACAGAAAAAAAAGTTATTTATTCATTTTATAGTAAGATAAAACACAAAAGACATCTATGATTTTGGGGGGGGGGCATACACGGCAACACTCAGGGATTACTCCTGGCTCTGTGCTCAGAAATCGTTCCTGGCAGGCTTGGGGGACCATATGGGATTCTGAAATTGAACCTGGGTTGGTCCCAGGTCAGCCGCGTGCAAGGCAAATGCCGTCTGTGTTGCTGTGCTATTTCTCCAGCCCCCACCTGTGATATTTTAAACATCATAAGCCCTGTTGAAGATGTGAAGAAACTGAAATTTCTTTGGACAAGGCAAAAACAGAGCCATCTGGTTCCTGCTCTTTTGAGAACCTTGGAGAACTGTTCTAGAAATAACTGAAAAATGATTTCCTAGGGAAGGAGTGCAGGGGATGCCTTGGTCACAAAAATCATCCTTTGCAAAGAGGAGGCTGCATATTCAACCCTTGGTATCACTCACACACATGTCCTGGCTTGGCAGCTTTGCTGTTGGAACTGCAACTCAGATGATATGTGAGAAAAGTACAACTAAGAAAAGTGATCCCGGGGCCCGGGAGATAACATGGAGGTAAGGCGTTTGCCTTTCATGCAAAAGGTCATCGGTTCGAATCCCGGTGCCCCATATGGTCCCCCGTGCCTGCCAGGAGCAATTTCTGAGCATGGAGCCAGGAGTAACCCCTGAGCACAGCCGGGTGTGACCCAAAAAAACAAAAAACAAAAACAAAAACAAAAACAAACAAAAAAAAAGAAAGAAAAGTGATCCCAGCTCAGACCCAGCACAACTAGACATTGTCCAATAATAAGAGGAGTGGGGAAAATAAATTCCCTGATCAGAATATTAAAAAGGGGCCTGGAGAGATAATACAGGGGTTTAAGCTCTTGATTGTGGGCCACCCCTGTAGTTTGATTCCCTGCCACCACAATGTCCCAAGCATTACTGGAAGCAGCCCTAGAGATTCCTGAGCACTGCAGTGTAAGCTCCAGCACTGTATAGCTGGAGTAGCACCTGTGGAGCCCCTTTGGTTGTGAGACCAAGTTTCACTGGGAGGAGACCCTCTAGTCCCACTGGGTACCACTGGAGAGGAATAACAACTTCAAAACAGAAACAAGACAAACCAATAGAGAATGGAGAGAGAGAGAGAGAGAGAGAGAGAGAGAGAGAGAGAGAGAGAGAGAGAGAGAGAGAGAGAAAGAGAGAATTCATGCCAAAGAAACTATCATTCAACAGGTATAAGAAATATGACCCAAAAATAAAAAAGTGGACGAGAAAGACATCAATGCTGGGCTCCTCACTGGTCATCTTTTGGCTGAGCCAAAAAACGATGGGTTCTTATTGGTGCCCCTTTCTCCAACTCCTATCACTCCCAGATCTAAGAACACTTACACTGGTAGATTTGCAGGAAAGTTTCTGAGAGTTTGTTGGTCATGAGGGGCTCGGGAAGATCTCGAAAATACTGCTTCAGCATGTCTGCCACGTCATAAGCAGACTGGCCCTCATAGTTGACACAGTCTATGGCACTTTCGTTCATCTGGCGCAGAGCCTGGATCCGAGATTTGACTCCTGATTTTCTGAACAGTCCCAGCTGTGAGCAGTACAACATGGTCAGGAGGGTTGCAGCATTTTCATGCAGAAACTATCAAGAGCAGCAACTATTGCCCCCACCTTGAGCCTCCACACTTGCCCTTGAGGAGTGGGCAGGGATGATCTCACCTGATCTAAACAATGATTGCGCAGGTAGCGCATGGCCTGCTGGATGCTCTGGGGCAGAGGCTGTCCGGTGCGCTGCACATTGACGGTCAAAGGGACCCCGAACACATTACGGTCTTTGTAGTCTGGAACCTTGATCCTTTTCATGAACTTGGGCACAGCCCTGTTTGATAAAGCAGTGAATAGCGTTGGGAGACAAGTTTATAGGTCAGTCTATACCAGTCCATCAAGGCAGGTAAGTACAGAACATGTCCACGACCACAGACATACAGTGTTCTTCGAGATCTTCTAGGCATCAAGAGTAGGTCTGGGGTATCCTTAGCAGAAGGCTCCCCAGGGCTCTCCCTCCCTTTGAAGGCTGAATTGACTCTGCTTTGCAGTAAGTTGAGTTTCCTTACATAAAGGCAGCACAGGAAGGATCTGAAGCAAAGGACATTAGCCCTTAATTTGGTGTCTCAAGACAGGGTCTGGGGGCCGGAGAGATAGCACAGCGCTGTTTGCCTTGCAAGCAGCCGATTTAGGACCTAAGGTGGTTGGTTCGAATCCTAGTGTCCCATATGGTCCCCGTGCCTGCCAGGAGCTATTCCTGAGCAGATAATCAGAAGTAACCCCTGAGCACAGCCGGGTGTGGCCCAAAAATTAAAAAAAAAAAAAAAAAAAAAGACAGGGTCTGAAAAACGAGTTTCCACTGGTCCTATAAGGACAAGAACAGTTTCTTTTTTTTTTTTTTTTTTGGTTTATGGGCCACACCCAGTGACGCTCAGTGGTTACTCCTGGCTATGCGCTAGCTAAGAAGTCACTCCTGGCTTGTGGGACTCCTGGCTCGGGGGATCCAACGGTGGTCCATCCTAGGCTAGCGCAGGCAAGGCAAGCACCTTACCTCCAGCGCCACTGCCCGGCCCCAAGAACAGTTTCTATCTTTTTTTTTCTTGGCAGGGGATTGAAGGGGCCCAAAAGTGGTAGTGCTCAGGAGACCCAGGGCCCCACCAGTGAATATCCACCAACTGGGCCAGTGGCTCAATGCCAGGATACAATGCTACTCAGGCCTGGGACACTGGCCACACTTGGGCCACCCAGGAGGTACTGGGGGTCTCCCAGGCTGTACCTGGTGATGCTCAGGAGGACCATGTGGTATTGGGAACTGAACCTGAGTAGGACAATCTAAATGCTGTATGCTAGCCCAGTCCCCAAGAATAATTTCTAAGTGTTCAATGAAATCAAAAGGATGGGGCCCGGGAGATAGCATGGAGGTAAGGCGTTTGCCTTTCATGCAAAAGGTCATCGGTTCAAATCCCAGTGCCCCATATGGTCCCCACTGCCTGCCAGGAGGAATTTCTGAGCATGGAGCCAGGAGTAATCCCTGAGCACTGCCGGGTGTGACCCCCCCCCCAAAAAAACCCAAAAAAAAAAATCAAAAGGATAAAAAGGTAATGCTGGAAGAGAAAACAACTAGCAAAATTATTATTATTATTATTATTATTATTATTATTATTATTATTA
>PVKC010026639.1:0-16045 GCA_004027635.1 Crocidura indochinensis
GTGTGTGTGTGTGTGTGTGTGTGTGTGTGTGTGTGTGTGTGAGAGAGAGAGAGAGAGAGAGAGAGAGAGAGAGAGAGAGAGAGAGAGAGAGAGAGAGAGAGAGTATGCCAAGGATGAATGAAGAGAGCCATTGAATAAAAAGGGCCATTGTATCAGGGAGCTGTCTGTCCTGCCAAATTACACAAGGGCATGTGTGTGTTTTCCTGACATTGGTTTTGAGTGTGCTGGGCTATCAATAATGGGATTTTTTTTTCCTCCCCTAAGTGGAAACTGGAGTATTTGCATATTCATGCCTGTGGTAGGGTTCATTTAGAAGGCCTGGTGAGCTTCTGTTTTCCCCTGACTGTTGAATTTCCCTTATCTCCCCCAGCCTTCCCAAGTATTAGATAATTTATTATGATTCAGTGGTTTGTTAATGTTGTGTTCTTGCACTTGAAGAAAAGGCTTCCTTTTGGTCTCTAGGCTTTCTCCATCAGGAGGCCTTAGGAAACCAGATCCTTAGGAAACCAGCTGAAGCCAACAGCCACTCCTGCACAGATGCGGCCGACTGGCAGGCCTGGGTATTGGTCTCTAGCCGAAAAGAATGTTCCTAGCCACCCGTTAATCCCACGTTTGACTCTGAGCAGAAATTTGGCCCCAGAAAATGAAACACGCTGGGCTTTGGCCAACTACTTGATTTTGGATTTTAGAATGGGGGGCAGAATGGATGTATAGTAGCACATAACGGGTATTTCCATGATCATGTTTTTTTCTCAGCAGTTTCTTTCTCCTCCTTGTGAAACTGAGAGTTCCTGAAGAGAGTTCTTCCCAGAATCAAGGTATTCTTGTCCCTGGTATAACAGATGTGTTCATTTCATTGTTTCAGTAAAAGTGGTAAAAACCAAATGTCTGTCTGAAATGATCGCAGGTGTTAGGGTGAGGGGCTCGTGGTCAGCTGCACTTGTTTTTGGTGTGACATTGTGTGTGTCTGGTGCCCTTTTTGGAACTCTCTAGAAAAGCGATGGCAAACCGATGGCACTCGTGCCAGCTGTGGCACATGAAGGCCTTGCAGCTGGCACTTGGGAAGGTCCGCAATTAAGATATTCAGCGCTGTGGGAGGCAAGTGATGGTGTCTGCTTTGCAGCTCACCTGGCAACAGGACTGGACTGGCCATTGGGAGGATGTGCTGGCACTTTGAGGAAATTCTTTGGTTTTGTATGGTTTGGGCACTCAGACTCACAAAGGTTAGCCATCACTGCTCTAGAACACCAGTATGGCTCCTACCTAGAAGATGAGGTCCCACTGTTTCAGCAGGGGTCAGTGGGATGCCTTCTTGCAAAGAGCTTGTGGACTCAAAAGCACAGTAGAAGTTCCAGTTTCCTTTTTTCTTTCTTTCTTTCTTTTTTTTTTTTGTCTTAAATGTCTTATCTTCTTTTGGCTTCATGCAGAAAACTACATCTTATAAAGTGCTGGTTTATTATCAGCACCGCCTAGTGAAGTGAGTGAAATGGGGAGTGGCATCCTGGGTGAGGACCTGTGTGACATGGCTGCAAACCTGGAAGTTGTTTGTTTCCACACAGTGCTGCTTCTTGCTTTGTTTTCTGGATCCTTCTCATCAAAGTTAGTTTCAGATCATGCTGTTTCCAAAAGGAAAACCCAGGCTTTCTCAGTTGATGGAGAGATCTGAGATTGCAGATATAGGAGACAGACAGATGAGAGGGGAACAAAGAGTACAGTATTGGTTGAGGGAGATCCTGCTGGTTCTCTCAGAGAACGGGGAGCAGAATCAGAATTTGGTAAGCCTCCTAGGTGGTGGTGAACAGTATCTGCTCCTGTTTTCTTTTTTTGTTTGTTCTTTGGGCCATACCTGGTGGCGCTTAGAGGTTACTCCTTGGTCGGCATTCGGATGTTGCTCCTGGCAGGCTTGGGGGACTCTATTGGATGCCGGATCAAACCTGGTTTGCCTGGTTGCAAGGCAAATGCCCTCTCCACTGTGTTATTGTTCTGGCCCCTCGGCTCCCATCCTTGCCCTCTAGAGCAAGAGGGGAATGTGTAGATCCTTGGGGTGCTGTCCAATGCAAGGTCCCTCTGTGGGTGTTGTGAAGGGGCTGCCCTTGTCCACTGAGTCTTACTGGCCCCTTCACTCTGAGTTCTTGGGTTGCATGCCCTGGAGTTGGCCTGGAAGCCTGGAGAGCAAAGGTGACTGGCTTGAGGTCACGCAATCCTGGAGCTGTGCTGGATGGTATTGGTGCACCCATGTCCTAGGGCTCCTGATCATCTGTCTCCACACCATGCTCCTATTCCAAGCTTTTTCCAGACACCTATTTCAAGGCTGGGATGAAGATGCTTTGGGCAGACCATCTTGGGTTGGCTGAGTGCCAGGGGGGACCTGTCATGGTAGGAAGCTTGGCACAGAGAGTAGGGAGTGCAGTGAGAATGGAAAAGGGAACACTAGAACAGGGAGACTTGGGAAAGTTCACTCTGCTAAAAGAGATTTGAGAGAAAGACAGAGAGAGAAAAAGAAAGAGAGAGAGAAGGAAGGAAGGGGGATAGAAGAGAGGAGGGAAGAGAAATGTCTGCCTTTATAGACAGGCAAGGGTGTGAGGGCAGGAGGGAAACTAGGGACACTGGTGGTAGGAAATGTTCAAGGTGAAAGATGTTGGACATTTTATGACTGAAAGTCAATCATGAACAACTTTGTAAAAGTATTATATATAGGATGCAGGAGGTCAAACCTGGGTGGGCTGCGTGCAAGGCAAATGCTCTCCCCGCTATGCTATTGCTTTGGCCCTAAGTACTTTTTAAAAATTGAAAAGGAAAAAAAAAGTGCTCTGGGCAGAATTGAAGCAAAGCCCCAGTGCTTTTAGCACCCCAAGGCAATTGTGAATTTCTGGACGCCCCTCTCCCATTTGAGGACTGTGCGATGGAGCACGAACTGACTCCTGAGGGACAGGAGGACCCCTTTTCCTCATCCTGCCCAAATGCATGCTGGACATCAGGCTAGCTGAGCCCTATGCACCTTTTCATTGTAGTCATCTGTTTTCGAGTTATTTTGATTTTAGTGAAATGCATCCATTACTGGCGTCAGTCTCCATGTGGCAAGTATAGCATTTGCCTCGCACTCAGCCAACTTGGGTTTGATCTCTGGCATCCCATCTATCCCCTGAGCCTATTTGATGTGATCATCCCTGAGTAAAGAGCCAGGAGTCATCCCTGAGTTCTGCCAGGCATGGGCTTCGCCCAAATGCATGTACCTTAGTTGAACACAGAGAAGAAATCAAAATGGAAATAAAAAATGGATGCAGGAAACCAAAGATACCCAAGATGGTCAGCAGTCTACAGGAGTGAGCTCACCTGTGCAGCAGTTATATTTCTCTCTGCCTTTCCTTCAAGTCCCCTTCGAGTCCCCCATTGATTCAGGCTATGAGCATCTTTCTCTGCCTTAAAAACCTTATCAGGCAGTCCACACCCCACCCTCATAATCTGCTCTGTGTCATTGTTGGGGTGAGAACTTTGGGACACTGTTGCACATTCTAGAATGAAAGGTTTGTTCCTGCCCTCAATTCTTCCATAGATTGATTCTCCCTCCCGCCGCCCTTCCCATGGTGGAGTGGCTGAGTTAAGGTGTTGGCTTGTTCCTTAAGCTGAGTCTCCTGTTTTACCTGATCTGGCTTGACCCCATGAAGCGTCTGCACATTGAAAGTCCATTTGCTCCACAATCTTGCCCACCTTGGCACCTGGCAGGGCTCCCCTACCCCAAGCATCACTCACATTTACATACTTCAAATGACTGAGAAGATGGGCAGCTCTTTATTTGATCCTATGTTTATATTTATCTACAAATCATCTTTTCATCAATCTGGGTGTCACTGGTACATGCGTTTTGATTGTTAATTGCTTTCTTGTTCCCCGTGGTATGATTTAAATTTTGGAATATTTTCCCCTCTATATTTTTAAGAAGTTAATTTATTTCTAAGTGTCTATGACTTTTCTGGTTTTCTTCTTCTTCTTTTTTTTTTTTTTTTTTTTTTTGGTTTTTTGGGTCACACCCGGCAGTGCTCAGGGGTTACTCCTGGCTCCATGCTCAGAAATTGCTCCTGGCAGGCACAGGGGACCATATGGGGCACCGGGATTCGAACCGATGACCTTTTGCATGAAAGGCAAACGCCTTACCTCCATGCTATCTCCCGGGCCCCATTTTTTTCTTCTTTATGATCACACCTGATCTGGCTCAGGGGTTACTCCTGGCTCTGCACTCAGGAATCACTCCTGGTGGTTTTTGGGGAATCCTATGGGATGTTGGAGATCAAACCTGTGAAAGGACCAGGATGAGGCTCGTGTGCTGTGGAGGTTTTAGGCCCTTGTGCCGCCCTTGGCATTACCATGGTCAACCCACCCACCCCCATCACTTCCACATACCCTGGTGGCCCCGATTAGTGCTGATCATGTACTGCCAACACCCCAGTCCTAGTCCTGCTGGGTGATGTTCCTGTTTAAAAAATTTTTTTTGAATGGGTGGGAATGATCAGACAGTGGGGACTGGGCTTGTCTTGCATGTGGTTAGCCTGGGTTCGATCCCCAGCATCCCATAGGATCTCATGAGCCTGCCTGGAGTAATCTCTGAGCATTGCTGGGTGTGGCTCCCAAACCTAACTAAAAGTTAATCAATTGTATATTAAAAAAAAAAAAAGAGGAAAAGGGGTGGAGGGAGGAGGACAACCCTGGTGGTAGGAATGGCCCTGATTCATTGCCACTATGTACCTTAAATACTACTGTGAATGAATTGTTATTCACTCTTTGGTCATAATAAAAATAATTATAATAATAAAAAGAGGGGCCAGAGCAATAGCACAGTGGGAAAAGCATTTGTCTTGTACCCAGATTACCCCATTCAATCTTTGGATTGAATGGTCCCCCAAGCCTCCCAGGAGTAATTTCTGAGTACAGCCAGGAATAACCCCTGAGCACTGCTGGATGTGGCCCCCAAACCAATAATAATAATAATAATAAAAAGACCTATTGTCATTGTTGATTGTTACTTGTTTTTTTTTGTTTGTTTGTTTTTTGTTTTTTTGTTTTTTTGGTCACATCTGGTGAGTTACTTGGGGCTTACTCTTGGCTCTGTGGTCAGGGCTCACTCCTGGCAGGCTTGGGGATGGTATAAGGTGCTAGGAATTGAACCCTGATCTGACATGTACAAGGCAAGCAATCTCCCTGCTGTAATAGCTTTCTCTGACTCCTGGAACCAAAGTCTTTTTAAAAAAAGAATCCCACTAAACTGGGTCTGTATCTTCACCTCAGACCAGTAGGAAGGAAAGCGACATTCTGAGACCGACATGTCCTGCTTGGTTTCCTTCTAGGAGGGAACCTGCAGGCAATGGAACACTATTTCGACTTTTGAGATCTTCAGAATAGAGAGGTTGCCTCTGTAACTCGAATTTACTTGGCATTCAAATGTGGATAGAGGCTCATTTTATGTGGGCCCGATATTGAATGATGGGTAGGTGTTATGCCTCCCTATAAAATTAGATTCAAGTCCGAGGGGTGCTTTTATGAGGCAGGCTGGAAATGGCATCCAGCTTTCTCATGGCTTTTTTCACATCCCCTTTGATGAATCTATTTATTACTCCTATAATGAGTAGTACCCATGGTTGGTTAGCCAAGTTATTGAACTTGATCAACCTTGGCTGAAATTCACTGCGCGTGGCCGAACTTGTTGTAACATGCCAGACATCGCATCTGGGCTTAAAAGGTTCCGTAATGATGACTCTTGTAATAGAATCTTTTCCAACCCACGGGATCTCACGAGGTGCCTTGTCTCCCCCAACAGCATCCTTAGGCCATGAGACGGGCCGGAACATGGAGCTGGAGCAAGGGTTCGAGTCAGTACTGGCCACAGACTGACTGTTCACAGCTAGAGAAGGGACTCACTTCTGGAGGGGTTCATCTGCCTAAATCTAATCTGGATGGCTTGACTGGTTCCTAAGTGTCTTGGGGACAAATCCTAGTTCTGTGCTAAGCTGATTGAAGTGGTTCAGCTTCACTTGTTAAGTCACGGATTGGAGGAACTGGGAGCTCTAAGGTACAGAGGGATGCTAGAGCTGAGCCCTTTGAGGGCTAGCAAGTCCTGCTTGCTGCTGGTCTAACAGAGAAGAAACCAGCTAATGAAGGGAGACAAGTGCCTCCCTGAGGGCCTGCCTGTCCAGTCCAGCAAGTCCTGAGAACTTGGGGTCTTTTTAGTAATTAGCATCAGCGTCTGACTGGTGAAACTCGCCTGCTGCATCAGAACCCCACCTTTCCCCAGGTCAGAACCCTCCTCGAAGCCAGCAGGATGGAACAGAGCAGGGTGGTGGGAGTGAGGCTGTGGGAGCAGAGGAGAGGACAGGAGGAAAGATCCAACCTCCTCCCAGAAGATCTGCAAGTGATCGTTGTTGCCCGGGCTGTGAGGAGGGACCCCTCTGTCACTGAGGATAGGTATTGTCCAGTCCACCAGAGAGAGCAGTATTGAGGTCTCCCCGCCAAATAGGAGTAGAACTTTTGATGGCCCTGTGATACTGCTATTGGCATCTGTCCCCCAAACACAGAAATGCTACTTTGGAAGGAATATGAGCAGTATGGTCACTGTAGTGCAGTACAGTAGCCAAGAATGGAAGCAGCCCAGACATCCAAATCTTGCTGAATGGACCAAGAAGATAGTGTAGAAATGCTATTTCTTAGCATGAGCTCCTCTAATTTCATACATACTATGCAAATTGCATTATTTTGGGGACTGAGCAGTAGCACAGCAGGGAGGATGTTTGCTTTGCACATGGTGCAACCTGGTTTGATCCCTGGCAACTCAAATGGTCTCCTGAATACTGTCAGGTATATACCCCCTCCCCCCGCTTCCAAAACCACTCAGGAATAATTCCTGAGTACAGAGCCAGGAGTAAACCCTGAGCCACGTGTGTCCCCCAAGCCAACCCCCTTAAATAAAACAGTCAAAAAGTTGTGGTATTTCTACACAGGGGAATATTATGAAACTCTAATAGAGACAAAATCTTTTTTTCTTGTTGTTTTGTTTTGGGACTACACCCAAGACTGACCTCAGGGGACCATATGGGATGCTGGGGATTGAACCTGGGATCCAGCTTGGATCAGCTGCTTGCAAGGCAAGCACCTTACCCACAGTGCTAGTGCTCTGGCCCCCAAATTTGTGCATTTTGCAGGATATGAATGAACTAGAGGAGATGATGTTGAATGAAGTCATTGGAAGGAGCAGGAGAAATACGAAATGATCTGTTGCATACGTAAGACTTTCGATATATAAAAAGGTAGCAACAGACCAGAGACAATATAACAAGAGAATTGACCCACAGAACTCAGTGTGTGTGTGTGTATGTGTGTGTGTGTGTGTATTAAAAGGAGGGGAGTCGGGATTCTAGGGTACACTTGGTGATGGGTGTGGTGTCGGGGATGACAAAGAACCTTGACTGAGATACCAGAGCTCTGCCCATCACAAATTTCCGGACCTGGGCACTTGCTCTTCTGTGTAGACACAGTATCCTCTTGGGGGTTCTCCCTGCTGTGCAGAGCTATAGTGGGGGAAGGGCCTAGAGCGAGATGGGCAAGGGAAGGTTGGGCCAGCCTGACCTGGGCCATCTACCCCCGTCGTCTGTCCACCACTGCTTCTGTCTAGCTCCAACTTTGCTGTGTGGGCAAAGGAAGCGTCTAAAGGCATATCCTTGAGAGGAGACTCCAGCACCCCAGGGAACTAGCCCTAGACAGCCCTGGGGTGAAGCAGGGAAAAAAAAACCCTCCTGAACTTTGATGCTGTGAGGTGGCCTGCTAAGTGTCCCATCCTGTCTCCTCATCTCTTAGCGACAGACCTGTTTTTGCCCTTTTCTTTTGTTGCCTCCGCTCGGTCACTGGGTCTCCAGGGAGGGGAAAGCAAGTGGCTGGGATACTTGCTGCCACTGTGACTCTTCTCAGGATCCGGGTGGATTCACAGGGGTCCCCCCAGTGTGACACTCTATCTGTTTCCTGTAGTGCCCAGATCCTCTGAATGGCCCATCTCCCCAGGCCTGGAGCTGTATGGGGTGCTTGCTGGTTGAGTGTCGAGGTTAAGCAGTGGAGAGGGGGGACCCTGTACCCCTACTCTACAGCCCCCCACATGAGCCAGCCCCAGATTTGCTGACTGCATAAGGCACCTTTTAATTACTCTGTCTGCCATGAAATATCTCTCTTTAATCTTAGGAAATTTGCTTCTCATATTAGGCCCTATGTTATTATACTTGCCAACAGATGTGTAAAGCACGTGACTACTTGGCTTTCTTTTTATTTTTTATGTCTTATCTTGTGATGCTTAATAAGGTCTTGACCGAGCAGCAGGGAAGACGGTGATGTGGTTGCTCATAGGAAGGCCGTGGTGGAGAGAAGTGTGGAGGCTGCGGATGAGGCTGGGGGGTGGCACTTGAGTTTCTGTGGCTTCCCCTGGGCTCTAAGCTTTGCTGATGTCAGATTTTTTCCTGATGTCAGATTTTTTCCTGCAGACCAAAAGAACCAGGCCTGTCTTGGTTTGGTGGCACTTTTCTAAGGTACACAGTGGTGGGAAGGGACCCTTTCTTTGGACCCTTTATGGAAATTTTCTTGTTTGCCCCCAATCTTGGGGGTTACATTGAGGGTTCCCATGCTGAGCAGCTGCATAGCCACTCCATCAGTCTCCCACCTACCTTTGCCCACACTCAGGCCTGCAGGAAACAGAGCAGAGAAAGTACGGACTACAGCACTCTACCCATGGGAAGGTGAACACACCTTTGGGTGGGTCTAGGCTCATGTCTCCTCCCACACAGGAACCCTGTTGACCACTCAGCAGATCTGTATGGGCCTCTATTAACCCAATCCGTGATTTCTTTCTGTTTCTGTTCTAGAGAAACGAAGGCAATATTTCCTTAGCATCTGCTTAAAAAGAAGACATTTATGGGCCTGGGGGCACTGGGGGTGGGTGAGGTTCATGCAATGTGCTTGGCCCACCAGCCTTGCTAGCTTCCAGTTCCCCGGTGCTGCCGTAGGAGCTAAGCACGATCCTGGCAACTCTGTTGACTACCATCCCTGCCTGTGCCCCGGGTGTAAGCACTGGTCAGAGGGCTGTGAACCCAGGCAAGTACATCCCTAAAAAAGATCATAACAGTCTTCCTGGGAGAACATTCTGGATCCTTAGAGCCTCTTCCAAGGGGCAAAGTCAATACAAAAATTAAAAAAAAAAAGAAAAAAAATATATATCTGTGTGCAGTGTGGGATTCTGGTAGATAGCAGGAGAATCCAGAGATGCGGACTTAAGAGATTCAGATACTTACCAGGAAACGTAATTAACATGAACCATTAAAGACACACACTTGCTTCCCCTCTGCTGCCAATTTTTCCCCCATAAAAAATTTATTGCATTATATAGAATTCAGAATAAAAAATATGTCTGGAAATGTTAGTTTATTTCTGTATCGGTCACTTTTCTACTGGAAATTTATTCATGTGTAATTAATAAAGTACATATTGATTTCAGAAATACCCTTTGCTAAACAATGGAAATTTTCTAAGTAACTGGCAGGTAATAAAAAAAAATTCAGTTACTGACAGCTTGTCATAGTGGAATCTAAAACCTAGGGGCAAAATACAGATATTCTATGTAGTTTTCCATCTCCAGACCCAGAATTTCTAAATGCTTCCTTATAAAAATTTAAAATTCTTTTTCTTGCCTTTTTTTTAAAAAAAATATTTTTAGAGAGATGCCCCTTCCCCCACTTATTAATTTCCTCTGTTTTATAACCGCTCCGAAGATTTGATTTTCACCTAAGCTGATCATTGTCACGCTGCACTTGGTCATCCGGAAATGTAATTAATCGAAGAGAACTGGACTGATTTGGTATTAAAATGAGCCGAATGCCCCAAACCTGACATGCAGTGAGAGAGTATCTTACTCGGTGTGGGGGTTTGTAGCGGAGGGGATGATGGTACCTGGTCAGTGTTGACATGAGCGAGTTCCAGCTTTGCAGCAGGGTAAAGCAGCCGAGGTTGGTCTCGCTCCTGCCACTTTGGAAAAATAGAAATCACTCAGCTAAGACATGCTGGAGAGCTAATGCAAGTTTGCGGAAAACAAAACCGTGGAGCCGTGTGTGAGCCACGGCAGCTCCTCCGCCAAGTGTTAGTTAAGTCAGTGCAGTGAAAACCCTTGGAGAAAAACCTGTTCAGCGCTCAGAGACACCCTGTGCTGGGCTGCAGGCTAGAGTCACCTAGACTTGCATAGCACAACTGATGTCAGCTCAGAGGCTGACATTGTGGCCACCTTCTGCTGGGACATGATCACATAGGGGCACCCCAGGAAGGCTCTGTTCTATGCACGTGCCGTGTGGAGAACTTACTTAGCTGGCAGCTTCCCTTTTGGTGGAGCTGCTTAGAAGACAGCCCCTTTTCTCCTCCAGGCCCTTGCCCCATCCTGCAGAAAGATGGGGTCAATGTAGGCTCCCTGGCTCTGTGATTTTTTTTTTTCTTTCTTTTTCTTTCTTTCCTGATTTCTTCTCGGGGCTGCTCCGGAGCAGAGACGCTCTCACATTTCCATTTATTCAAACAAGATGGAGTTCTCCAGCCACGGAAGGAATATTTTTAGCTCCCTAATTTTCTTGGAAACTGCCTTATTCAATATTTGCTGTTAAGTTTGAGCAGAAACACACAGCGTCATATGACATGAGTTCTTACACGAACATTTTGTTGGATTGGAAACAGAATCAACACATTAGTCATCTTAATTCATTTAAGTTGGCTTTCTCCAGAATTCTGGAATCCAAAAACAACACATTTGTCAATTTTACACACAAAGGGAGAGAGATCGCGAGAGAAGGGAGAGAATGAGGGGGGGGCAGGATGTAGTTTATAGTTAAATCCCCAGCTTTGCAATGAAAAGCCAATGCCGTTTACATAGTAAGTTGAATGAAATTCAGGGTGAAACAAACAGTGTAATAAGATTCTGATGCAAATTGAATACTTAAAATTTTTTTGTTTTAGATTTGTTTTAACGAGATTCCCTTTATAGATGCATTCATAGAGTCTTGTAAAGCTGTCTAAAATTAAATTTTCAGAGGTTGTGCTACGCAAGAATTCTGCAGTCGGCTGTTGTAATTAGTGTTTTCTTCCATGGAAAACTCTGCTGGTCAAGGTCACCTTCATGTCCTTCCAGGCTTTTTTCTCCTTTGGCTTCAGGTCAGCTTCATGGTGAATGTTCAAAAGTGTGTTGATTCGAATGAGTGAGAGGCCCTGGGTTTGGGCCCTGGCACTGCCAAATATTAAAAAAAAATAAATAAATAAAAATAAATTTTTTTCTATTATAGGACCAAATCCCTCTGGGCCTGTTTTTGTAAATAAAGTTTTATTGGAATGTGTATTTTTACCACCACCCCTTCTTTCCCCTTTTATCTTTCACATGTCTTAATTCTAGGAGTCTTCATTTTTGTCATGTGTGAGTGTGTGTGTGTGTGTGTGTGTGTGTGTGTGTGTGTGTTTTAATTTGTTTTCTTTTGGGGCTTAACAGTGCTCAGGGCTGACTACCTGGTTTTGCACTCAGGGATCACTCCCGACGTGGGCAATGCCAGTGCCCTCCCCACTGTACTGTCTGTCTGGTCCCTATTCTGTACATTTTAAAGTCATTTTTGAGGCCAGAACATTCCGTTCAACTCCTGCTGTCTCCTTCCCAGAAATTCCCTAATTTCCTGTGCATTTATTTCCCCTCCCTGCCTTTCCTTTCTCCATCTGTGCCTAAGCATGGAGGGGGATCCAGGGCATCTTGTCACCTCCCACCCCACGTTCTTTGTGTGGTGGAGCTGAGAGAGAAACTCAGTTAAGCACGGAGGCGCCCTTGAGCACTGGAGTAAGGGGAGGGAAAAATCTCTGCTGGAACCTTCAGTTACTGTTCCCCAGGTGCACTACTGCCTCTTCACACTCCTCCAGGCACTTAACCCAGACGAAAGTTTTGTGCACCTACCCCCACCCCCAGTGTTTAGTCCAGCCCCTGATCTTGCCCATTACCTCTTCTGGAGCCCTACTGGGATCCTTGGCAGCCAGGTGGCAGCTGCATCTGTTTAAGGGGAGCTGAACACAGCTTTATAGCTACTGTGTCTCCATGAGGTGTACAGTGGGGGCACAGACGGCACATAGTGGGTGCACAGTGCCGGCACAGCTGGGAGGCCCCACACGAAGGCATATATGGACTTGGTTGCAAGCAGAGCCCTGGCCCTGCTGATGACTCCAGGATTGTGCATTTCTCAAGCAGGACCACAGTTCACATCATGGTGCAACCAAAGAAAAATCACTCCAACCCTTCTCCCTCTTCCAGGTAGCCTGATAATTTTTTTTTTTTCCTGGAGTTTCTCTGTTTAGGAAGGTGTTTTCTGGGACCAGTCGTCTGCAGCTTTTCCCTCTCCAGATGTATAAGGGCAGCAGAGGAGTTGTAGCTAAACTTGTCTTGGAGTGTACAACCTGCTCCCCCAATAGGAGAGCCAAGAGTTGGGGTGCTGCTTTTCTGTAAGTCACTATGACTGGGACTTAACACCCAGCTTGGGAGCTTCAGAACTTTGGGGTATAGTTTGACTTTTGCCAGTGAGAAATTAATGCTTTCAGAACTGAATTGATTTCAGGTTGAACCCAAATGTCTTTAAGAAAACAAAAACCAATCCTAGAAGCAGGTGGGGAATGTAGCTGAGCAGAGGAGCACTTCCCATGCATGTGTAAGGTCCTGGGTTCAATACCTGCCACCATAACAAAAAACAGAACATCCCTTTTATGCCTTCTACAGCCTCCCATCCCCTGAATTTAGAAATACACAAACATAGTTAAGCATTATTTATTTCCTTAACATGTCATTCTTTTGGCAGGACACCCAAGTGCTCAGTTAATGTGGAGGAATCTTTATCTCCCCATAGCTGCATGAGAAGGATTAACCTGTGCTGTGGGTTACTCTGCTTTCAAGTGCTCACTCCACTTGCCTCCCTTTCACATGCTCTGGGTTCATCTTCCCTGGAATGGCAATCACTTCCTGACAAGTGGCAGCCAGAGCCTGGAGCAGGGGTTGTTGGCCTGTCCTGTGTCTGGCGTCCTTGTGGGGTTTCAAAGGAGCTCAGAAAGGAGTAGGGAACCAGCCTAGCATCAGGGCATGAGTGAAAGTCAGTTTTGACCACGTTAGCCATATGCCCCAATCCCATACTGAGATTCCCTTCTGTGGAGAAACCTCAAAACCTTAGCCTGGGATTCTGAGAACAGCAACAACAACAACAACAACAACAACAACAACAAAGAATGGAGGGGCCAGAGATAGAGTACAGCAGAGAAGCTGCTTGCCTTGCACATGTGGCTGACCCTGGTTCTATCTCTGCTACCACTTAGTACCAATCTGGTAACCAAAGCCCTGCAGGGAGGAGGCCCTGAGCACCTCTGCTAGTAGTGGCCGCCCTCTAAAACATGGAACCTTTTCAAGAGGCCACCTTTTAAAAGGTGAGCAACAAGGTAATTCTGAAAATCCTGGTGTCCTCCCAAGTGGTGCTCAGGAGGTCTAGGGGCTGTTGGTTTTAGAGCAAGGGCCTAAATACTGTTTGGGTTCTGCAGTGGCAGAGGATACCTTAGGACGTCCTGGAAGTGTTGAGGACTTCAGGGCCACACCTGGCTGTATTGGGAATGGATAGAGGCCCTGCTGTGCTGGGAATCGAACCCGGGTTGGGTACATCCAGGCCCTGTGCCACAATTGCTGTACTGTCTCTCAACTCCTCTCTCTGAAATTGTAAGCAAATGACTGGCATGGTAATGGATCTGTTGCACGGAGAGCGTTTCTCTTCATTTTTGGGAGCTCTCCGTGGAAAAACGGAGAAGGCTGTTTGCTTTAAAAACAATTCCTTCCCGGCCACTTCTTAAATGGCAAGAGCAGAGAATCCCCCCAAGAAGACAGGCTGATCAAGGGCAGTCGGGGGTGAGTGTGTATCTGTCTTTGGGCAAGTGCAGTCCCGGCCCTTTGTAGCCCCCCTGTGCTGGCTCTCAATCACACCATGCCGGGAGCAGATGGTGGAGGCGGGGGGCTAGGGGGGCCCTGGACGGCCGCCCGGGTCCAGCTGTGCAAACAGCGGCCGCCCGCCTTCTCATACCAGCGAGCCTGCAGCCTGGAGCCGGCGTCTCTCTCTTCTCCTCTTGAAGTGGCTGTAAATAATCCATCAAAGTTAAAACAGGCCACACTTGAGGGCAAAGCTTTCCACTTCAAAACACCAGGACAACCAGAGCCCCGTGGGCTCCCGGTGCTGATGCTGCTTAAGTGTGGAATTGTCAGAGGGGACAGTTGGAGGGTATGATCCGATCTGCTGGTTGCTGAGAAAGACCCGCCCTCTCGAGAAATTGGGTTGGACTCACAGGCTGTGCTGTAGGTGGTGGTTGCTGTGATGGAGTGGGTGTGGGTGTGGGTGGAGGGCGGGGGCTGGGATCCTTCCCGTGTCTGTTCATTATTAGCCTGGGACTGAGTCTTGTTGAGAAACTATTTTTATGATTCCTGTGTTACCCAGCTGCAAATGTTACTCAGTGGCCCAGTGCTTGCCTGAGTTTGCGAGACCCCAAGTCGGATCCTCAGTGACACCAAAAAAATAAAAATAATAATAAAGGAATAAAGAGGGATCCAATAAGCTGAATGGAAAAGAATCCCCCTCCCTGTCCCAAACCAGGGGACCTTTTTTTTCTTTTCTCTTTTCCTTTTCTTTTCTTCTTTCCTTTTCTCCCCCCTTCTCCTCTCCTCTTCTCTCTTTCCTTCCCTTCCCTTCCCTTCCACTCCCTTCCCTTCCCTCCCCTCCCCTCTCCTTTCCTTTCCCTTTCCTTTTCCCTTTCCCTTTCCTTTTCCCTTTCCCTTGCCTTTCCTTTCCTTTCTGTTTTGCCCTGATTATCTTTCTTCCTTCCAAACCTCTACAAAGTGCTGTGGATGTTTGGTTAAAAGGCCAATGTGCAGTCACAAAGATATGACAAGAGGACACATGCTCACCTTGCAATGCTCCCTCCCAGACTCCATGTGGGGTCCCTGAGCACTGCTGGGAGCAATACCAAAGCTCTGAGGAGCCCCCTAAGAATACCGGGCATCTCCTCCCCACCCCAAAAATAAGATAAAATAGAACCAAATCCCATTGTGGCACCACCTTCTGCTTGTCCAGTCGACAGTTCTTTATTATTTTATTTGTCTTGGTGTTTGTACCATACTTCCTGGGCTTGAGGACCATAAGGGATGCCAGGGATTGAACCTGGGTTGGCTGCATGCAAGACAAACGCCCTCCCTGCTGTGCTATCACTCTGGGGCCCCAGCTTTTTTTTTTTTTTTTTTGAACTGATGCCTCCTTTCCCCTTCATCTCTAAGGCTTTTCTGAATTGAGAAAGAAAAGGCTGAATGTGACTTTACGCCAGCACTGGAATTGGCCCTTGGAGAGCGAGGTGCTGGCTGAATGTGGAGTGGAGGGGTGGGTGGAAAGAAGGGGAAGTCTATATCCCTCCCTCAGTGATAGAAGGGAATGTGAGAGACTTGATGTATGTCGCTGATATGCCAGTCTCTTGGCTTGAAACAGAAACATTTGCACAGAAGTGGTGCCATGACAGCTGAGCCTATGCCTCTGCATAAGGATGAGATGAGAAAGTGCTGGAATTGGTGGGGTGTGTATGGGGGAGTGGGGATTCTCACCGAGCCAGTCTGATAGGTTATGAAGCAGCTGAAGGCACCTTTATTCTGTGCCTCAGTTTCCAGATGTGAGAGGGAGGCAGGCCTGGGTAGACCCTTGACCTTTTTGTTGGTTCTTTTTTGTTTGTGTTTTGGCTCACACCTGGCCATGCTTAGGGGTTACTCTTGGCTCTGAGCTCAGGAATTGGTCCTGGCAAGTTGGGGAAACAGAGGAAACAGAGGATTGAACCCAGTTGACCACATGCAAGGCAAACACTCTACCTGCTTTGTTATATTGCTCCAGCTCCAAGCACTTGACCTCAAAGACCTAGGAATAGGGCTGAGTATGTGTATGTGTGTGTGTTGTGTGTGTGTGTG
>PVKC010026640.1:0-16064 GCA_004027635.1 Crocidura indochinensis
CATCCAGATAGGAAAGGAAGAAGTCAAGCTCTCATTGTATGCAGATGACATGACACTATATTTAGAGAACACTAAAGACTCTGCCAAAAAGCTTTTAGAAACAGTAGATTCATACAGCAATGTGGCAGACTACAAAATTAACACGCAAAAGTCAATGGCCTTCTTACACACTAATAATTATAGAGAAGAAATGGACATTAAAAATCCCATTCACATTAATGCCACACAAACTCAAATATCTTGGGGTCAATTTAAATAAAGAGATAAAGGACCTATGCAAAGAAAACTACAAGAGTCTACTTCAAGAAATAAGAGAGAACACAAGGATGAGCGAGACTATTTTGTGCCTCTCAGTCTAATTTCACTCAGCATAATAAATTCCATGTACATCCATGCATAGGAGAATTTCATGACTTCATCTCTCCTGACAGTTGCATAATATTCCATTGTGTATATGTACCATAGTTTCTTTAGCCATTCATCTATTGAAAGGCATCTTGGTTGTTTCCAGAATCTTGTTTGCAGAATCGCAGTAAAAAGTATTGCGATGAATATAGGTGTGAGGAAGAGTTTTAAATAAGAACTTAAAAAAATAGAAAAAATAATAAGAAATAAAAATAAAGAAATTTCACCAAAGAGATAAGTTATATTCATTCAATGTATGTGACAGACCTTCCTTGGTCTGTTTGATTTTTATCATTTAGCTGGAATATTTAATTAACATGTACTTCAAGCACTTATTGATATATTTGAATTTAAATACCATCTTAATATGATATTTAAATCCAAATTTGGCCTCAGTGTCTTAAGTGCCTTGCAAGTATGAACTTTGGTCCCAGTAATGTCTTGTGTGAAGCTTAATTCTGGCAGAAATATTGTCTGAAATTCTCAGGGCCCAAAGCACTAGGACCTTTTGGCTGCAGCACTTCTAGGCGTGAGTACCACATCTAAAGAGATAGGAAGCTCTGATAGCATGATCCAAGGTGAGCACAACAACCTTACTATATGCACCCCACAACCTGATATATGACCCCAGACTATCACCACAACTAACTGTGTGAGTTTCAGGGTCAGGTGTGTGTAGGACACCTGGCCATCTCATGACAACAATGACATCAACAAAGGGAAGGATGGGAAATGATTAAATATCCATCTTAGCAAAAAGATCTGTAATTAGGTACTTGACCAATACCATACATGCTAATGAGTGCCTACTTACCAATGTCCAAAGTTTCCTCCAATTCAACCTTCACCCCACAATTTCAGTTCTGTAACAAAACTTCTTAGTTCTGTTGCCTTTGGCAACTTATTTCTCCCTTTTTTATACATCCTTAAATCACACATAAGAGACATTATTTTGTATATAGTCTTGTTAAAATTTGTATTACTCAGCATTGATGCCTCTAATTGAATCTATGTAGTGACAAAAATTGCATAATTTTAAGTTTTATTATAGTTACATGATATTCCATTGTATAAATGTATCACAACTTCTTGAACAATTCATCCATACTTAGGTATTTGAGTTGGGCATTTGTACCCATAGTTTGTCTATTATGCTTAGTGCTACAATGAAAATAGGTGTGTATATATCCTTTTGAAATGATATTTATACATTATGAAAGTAGATGCCAAAAAAGTGCTATCACTGATGTGTATGGGAATTATAATCTTAATTTTATTTGAGGAATCCCCATCTTGCTTTCCATAGAGGTTGGACTGGACATTTGCACCATCATTTTTTTAATTTCATTCTTTGGTTCAATAAACTGTTCTACATTAATTTCATGCTTTTATATCTTAGTGTTAGAATACTTTTTGCAAAATAATTTAATTATCGTGCAGAATAGTATTTAGAAACCAAGATCTCACTGCTTCTGAAATGTAAACTTTTCAGAACCCCTCAAAGATGAATAATGGCAAGTATATGTACATACATTACACATTTATGTACATTTTTATTTTTATATGTACATATTTATGTTTATAACTATATATAAAATATATGAATTAAAACCTTTAATCCAACAAAACTTTAATAAGTAATTGTATAGTTTTCCTTTTGATACATTTGCTAATTTTCTTAAGCCTAGAATAGAGAGTATTCCAAAACTAGTAATATATACTTGTGAGATGAACAAGTTTTTTCAGTAGAGTATTTATTAGGGGTAGGAAGAGAAGAAGAGGTAGGAGTCTCTTTAGGGGGTCATATTAAGTTGTGCTCAGAGCTTACAGAGAAAACAGAAAGCCACATGAGGTGTGGGGATTGAACTCAGAAAGGGCCACATGTAAAGCAAGTGCTCTACCCACTGTATATCTCTCTAGTCCCAGTTGAAGTAAAACCTACAGACAATTAAATGCATGTTTAAATGCATGTTTGAAGTATATTATTTGGTAAATTTTAATATACTCTCTTTTACTATATAGGACACCACAATTTCCCTTCTATTCTCTGAAGTCAATTTTGCTTCCCAAAATAACTATATCTGTAATGGTTATTATACTTAGTTCTAAAAAGTTACATAAATGGACTCATTCAATGTATATATTTGTGTATATTTCACTCAATAATAATATTTGTAAATTTTGTAAATTTACAAGTTATTTTATCTTATTGTTTAGGAATATTACATTAAAATGTCTATACCACAATTGGTTTTCTATTATAATGATCATTTGAATTGTTTCTTGATTTTTTGCTGCCATAAATAAAGTTATCATAAGCATTTTATGCAAAGTATTTCATTTTGAATTCCTAGCAATTTGCATAAATTGTGTTGATGTAGTTTATAATTCTGTTGATAAAGGTTTCTCACACACAGAATTCCAACAGCACATCTATCACCAGTTTACCCAACTCTACTTTTCAAATCTATCCCAGATTTCAGTTGTGTGGATTGGTTTTTTTCCATTATGTTGTCTTTCGACCTTTGTTGCTAATTTTCTGGTTCAGTTCCACAAATGAATAAGATAATTCTGTATCTATCTCAAAGATATAAATCTTCAATGAAGTCTAATTTATTCATATTTTTCTTTTAAAATTAAAATATTTTGTGCAATACATTTTTATTTTTCCTATATTTATATTAATATGGTAAGTTATGTTATTTACTTTGTAACAGTAACTTCCTAAATGGAATTTCTGAAAGCTCAGTTTTCATTTCTTGTTACCAAAACCTTGATCATCCTCCCATTATTCTTTATGGAATAATCTAATTACTGTTGGTGTTTACTGTTGTTGTCATTGTTTTTATAATCAGGTCCCAAATATTGTTTTAATTACCATTAATCTTAGGTACATTTTAATTTTTATACAGTGAAACAGCGAGTACCATAGCAATACATCACTTCTGTTCCTGTTTTTTCATGTCTTTTTATAATATGTACATATATTCTACGTAAGATGCATCTTATATAGTACCCATCTTCTAGCAATGTTCTTCTTACATATTCTGATGGGATTCTAATGTGTTACACAATACCTGGATATAATTAGTTTTCGTATGACCATCTTTAAAAGCTAGACTCTTAGAAACATTAATATTTGCAAGGATAAGGAGATAATAGAATTTTAAAGGCTATAATGAAGAAAGTAGATGAAAACTGTGACCAATGAAGACCATTGTCTCTTTGTGTCTTTTCCAAAGGTCAACACTCCTGCTCCAGGTTGGGCAATATTTATTCATCTTTCATAGCCATCATGCATTCGACTGAGTTGGACAGTATGAAAATTCACAATAATTTTGTGATTGCTTACAATCATATTGTGAACCTAAACACTTAGAGATCTAAATGTACCATTTGTTTTGTCCCATTTCCCATGCTTCCTCTACCTCTGTTGCCTTCTTCTTATAGGTTGTTTTTAAATACAGTAGCTAAATTCATGTTAAATATATTTTGCATGATAGCCCAGACAATTTGTCTTAGGCATTGAAAGAATGATGAGAAAGTTACTTAACCTTTAATAAGATTTTGCGTGGAAAAACTTAATATGGAAAAGTTTTCACTAAATTTAGTGAATTGGTTTATAGTCTCAATAATTTAGGAAACCTCAGCAACATCATTCAAATAATAAAAAAGGAAGCATTTTAGTGTTTTGTTGACTAAATGCCATGTATTGTATGATTTAAAACTCATACATCAAGTTCAACAACATGCACAGTGTTAATCAATTTTGTATAAATTTACCTGAATGGTGAGCACATATCATGCCTTGGAGACACTGTGCTGAGGACTGGCCCTAGTCATGTGATGTGAAAAAAATGAAGTCTTGCTTTTGGCTCAAGTCAATCTTCATGAAGAATCATTTAAATTAAGCCATCTGCACAAATGAGACATTCTCTTACATTGTCCCGAAAAAGATGAAGAGAGACTGGGAAAGGCTGTTTGCATTTAATCCTTGACAAACCAGAAACTTTAGCTTGAAGCCAGAAGTTCTGGAAACAAAAGTGGAGCCTGAGGATTAACAGTTGATTTATGTCCCTACTTAGGCACACTTCTCTTACTGAGAAGTGTCAGTTCCAAAAGTTCAGAAAACAAGTTCACAGCATTTATAGGAAACTCCAGTAAATGCTTGTTAGACACTTTACAGTTATCCAAAGCAATATTTTTTATTGTAACTGAAGCTCAATTCTCTTAAATTTTTATAGATTATTTTTGGGTTTGCTTTAGGATCACACCCAGTTTTGTTCAGCACTTACTGACAGACAGCTCTGCACTCCAGGGATCGCTCCAGGAGGGGGTCTGGGAACCATAGATGGTGACAAAGTAAGGAAAGATTTTAAGTTCAAGTTCTCCAAGTTTTTAGGCTGGTGTCCCCATTTAAGCATCCTTATACAATTGCTTTCCAAGTAATAATGAATTCAGTCAGGCACTTAATTTTTTCGTTAGTGATTCTCTGGACATTCACTTAATTAGAGCATCACACAGTTTTTTAAAGATAACTAACTAGTGAGTACATAAGATTGGATGTTGATTTTACTTTTGATTTCTTTGATAAAATTATATATTTTGTAGTGTCAAAACAACCAGTTTTGCAGATCAAGTTGGGTGATTCTCTTCTGGATTTTTGAAGTGAAAGGGAACTTTTGCTTATTTATTTGGGAGAACAAACCTCACCAGGTTCAGGGCTTTCTCCTGTTTCTGTGCTTACGGATCACTTGTGGTAGTGTTCATATTCTATAACTGTGATCTAATCAGGGTCAGCTACATGCCAGGCAAATAAATACCTTATAATATACTACATCTCCAGCTAAAAGATAAAATTTAAACGTTCGGTTCTGTTTTGGGGAGACCACATCCAGCAGTGCTCAGGGGTCACTCCTGGTGATGCTCAGGGTCACTCTGGCTCTGTGCTCAGAAATAACTCCTGGCTTAGAGGACTATATGGGATCGAATCTGGACCTGTCCTGGGTCAGCCACATGCAAGGCAAACTTCCTACCTATTTGCTACCACTCGGGCCCCTAATGTTTAGATCTTTAGTAGTAAACTTGACTTTACTCCATATTATGTTTTAATTGTAGCCACAAATATATATGTTTAAATTTATAAATACCAAGTCTTATAGTATGGATCAGAGAGAAAGAAAGAGAGATAGACAGAGACAGAGAGTGAAGAAAGTGAAAATGTAATCATATAATCGAATAGGTTATCTGTTCCACTAATCAAACATGCCATGTTTGATTAATTAATTAACACACATCCCTCTAGGTTCCAGGTATTGTCCTCTTTATTTTAGCTCACTGCAATAAACAAAGTAAATTCCCATTGCTTTATATATATATATAAAGCAATGGGAATTTATATATTGATTACTACATATATATGTAGTAATCAAAACAGTATAGTCTCAGAATAACAACAAAATCTTAGACCAATGAAACAGACTTGTGAATCCAGAGACAGGACATTTAATCTTTGACAAATGAGCAAAAAGTATAAACTAAAGCAAGCAAAACTCTTTAACAAATAGTGTGGGATAATTAGTTGGTCAAATGCAAAAAACATGAATTCAGATCATTTTCTAATGCCATGCACAGAAATCAAATCAAACTGGATTACAAACCTCAATATAATACTAAAATCCATAAATTATATCAAGGAAAAATATTTCATAGTTTATACTTGATTTTATACTTCTATAGATTTTGACTTCTGTATGTTATGTTGCATGCACAATGTACTCCATTATAGTAGTATTCAGAATTGTTTTTTGTTGTTGTTGTTGTTGTTTGGGGGTCACACCTGGCGGAGCTCAGGGGTTACCAATGACCTTCTGCATGAAAGGCAAATGCCTTTCCTCCGTGCTATCTCTCCAGCCCCTACTTTCCCCAATTTTAAGCTGTATTACAAAGCAATAGTTATCAAAACAGCATGGTATTGGAATAAAGACAGACCCTCAGATCAGTGGAATAGGCTTGAGTACTCAGAGAATGTTCCCCAGACATATAACCACCTAGTTTTTGGTAAAGGAGCAAGAAATCCTAAATGGAGCAAGAAAAGACTCTTCAACAAATGGTGTTGGCACAATTGGTTAGCCACTCGCAAAAAAGCGAACTCAGACCCCAGCTAACACCATGTATGAAGGTAAAATTCAAATGGATTAAAGACCCTTATATTATATCTGAAACTATAAGGTATATAGAACAAATGTATGTAAAACACTCCATGACATTGAGACTAATGGCATCTTTAAGGAGGAAACAGCACTCTCCAAACAAGTAGAAGCAGAGATAAACAGATGGGACTATATTAAGTGGAGAAACTTCTGCACCTTAAAGGAGATAGCACCCAGAATACAAAAGCCACACACTGAGTAGGAGAAATTATTCACCCAATACCCATCAGATAAAGGATTAATATCCAAAATATACAAGGTACTGACAGAACTTTACAAGAAAAATAATCTAACCCCATCTAAAAATGGGGGAGAATAAATGAACAGACACTTTGTAGAAGAGGAAATGCAAATGGCCAAAAGGCACATAAAAAGATGCTCCACATCACTAGTCATCAGGGAGATGCAAATCAAAGCTATGAGGTACCACCTCACGCCACTGACATTGGCACACATCACAAAGAAGGAAAAACAAGCAGTTCTGGCAGTGATGTGGAGAGAAAAGAACTCTAGTCCAACCTTTATGGAAAGCAATGTGGAGATTATTCCAAAAACTGGAAATTGAGCTCCCATACAATTCAGCCATACCACTCCTAGGGATATGCCCTAGGATCACAAAAATACAATTAAAAAAATCCCTTTCTCACACCTATATTCATTGCAGCACTATTTACAATAGCTAGACTCTGGAAACAACCAAGATGCCCTTCAACAGATGAATGGCTAAAGAAACTGTGGTACATATCCACAATGGAATACTATGCAGCTGTCAGGAGAGATGAAGTCATGAAATTTTCCTATACATGAATGTACGTGGAATTTATTATGCTGAGTGAAATAAGTCAGAGGGAGAGAGATAAGAGATAGACGCAGAATAACCTCACTCATCTATGGGTTTTTAAGAAAAATTAAAGACATTTTTGCAATAATTCTCAGAGAATAAAAGAGATGAGGGCTGAAAGATTCAGCTCATGACATGAAGCTCACCACAAAGAGTGATGAATGCAGTTAGAGAAATAACTACATTGAGAACTATCCTTACAATGTGAATGAATGAGGGAAGTAGAAAGCCTGTCTCATGTACAGGTGTGGGTGGGGAGGGGAGTAGGGAGATCTGGGAAATTGACGTTGGAAATTCGCACTGGTGAAGGGGGTGTTCTTTGCATGACTGAAACCATACAACTACAATCATATTTGTAATCATGATGCTTAAATAAAGATAATAAAAATAAAAAATGCACACACCCCAAATTCTCTTTACAATTATATCCAAAGAAGCAAAACATTTAAGAATAAACAAATTAAGTGAAGACATATACATTGAAAACTATAAGACAGTACTAAAAATTAGAATTCACAAAAAAAAAGAAATTTCATGCTAGATGAAAATACATTATCATTATTTTTTAAAGAGTAGAAAAGGATTTAGTGAATAATAGTATATACTTACGATAGAGTGCAAGCTTACTGAAAGAGAAAGCATCCCAAAGTTAAATATTATAAAAAAAGCAATCTACTAAATCAACACAACCCCTGTCAAAGTAACAATGACAATTTTTCAATTTTATAATGCAGTCAGGCCTTATACCCTGAATATTGGCATAATGATTTGGCTTAGACCTCAGAAGAATGGGCATTGCCCATACACCCTTGAACCATGGATGCCATTTATGGAATCAACCACAATTGTCTATAACATTACCAGGAAGCAAACATCTATCAGTGAAGACGTTATCACTGCTCAGGCATTGACTTTCTCCAAAGAGTGCTCTCAACAACCAGACGGTTTAGCAACAACTTTCTTGCAGGTAGGTCTCTCCGCATCTAATGGTGAGGTGAAACTAGAAAATGCTTCACATTAGCCTGACTTCGATGATGGAAATGCACAGAATCCAGCATCTTTAAATACAGGAACCTGAAACCAACAGCAGCTAAAGTGCAAAAAAGTTTCACTGGAACCACGGAGAATGAATCCAGGATTGGGCAGACTGCTGTACCTGGAGCCCAGAGTCGGTCTTATGCCAGAAAACTTCAAGGGTTAGGCCTTCTTGTAAGTAGGCCAAAGATTTTTTTTTTCATTTTCCCCATATTTTTCTGGATCTATGCAAATAACGGTGATTGCCACTCTCACACTGTTACTACTGTATTTTTAACACTTATCCTTTAAGAAATAAAGAAAGAAAAAACCCCAGCTTATTAAACTTAAAAAAATAACTGTAGTAGAATGCCTGTCTCGAATACAGGTAAGGTATGGGAAGTGGGGGCATTGAGGGTGGAATGTTGCACTGATGAAGACAGGTGTTCTGTTTATGACTGAAACAAAATCACAATCATTCTGTAATCATGGCATTTAAATAATTTATTTTTAAAAAGAGAGAGAATGTAACAAACAATCATAAAATTCATAGGAACAAAATGCTCTAAATTGCCAAAGCATTTCTGAGAGAAAAGAACAATGGAATCATCATGGTCCCTGACTTTAGACTGTATTATAGAAAAATAATAAAGCAAAAGGGTGGGCCAAAATGGTTAAAAGAAAACAGTATTCTGAGAACTTCATGGTATCACACCAAAATAAACATATAGAATAAGACAGGTTACAAACCTCATGAGGGATGTTGCTAAGAGAAATGCACTGAAGATAATAGCCTCGGCCAAGGGGTGGGGCTATGGTATGTGTCTCAAGTCTGTGGAAGGAATAATTACAGAAATTCAGAGCTTAGGAGTTCCGTTCTTGAGTAGGAGGTATGTAGTGGTAAGAACTGAAAAAGAAAAGTGACCAGGCAGAATAGAACAGAAAATGCCAACACAGGAAGATCATGGATAAGGGGAGCTCACCAAAAAGAGCTTTCAGAACATTGATTTTAAGCGAACACTCATGAAGTCTAAAACAGACCTGAGTCTCACTTCTTAGTGGGCAGGCACTCTCAATGTAAGCAGGGACAGTCTGTGAAATGAGACTGACTAATAGAATCTCCTACTCAAGAATAGAATTCCTGAACTCTGATTTTCTGCAATTATCCCTTCCACAGACTTGAGACACATACCATAACTCCACCCCCCCCACCCCTTGGCCGAGGCTATTATCTTCAGTGCATTTCTCTTAGCAACATCCCTCATGAAGTTTGTAACCTGTCTTATACTGTCCAAAGGTTCACTGTTTGTTTAACTAGGTTTTACCTTATCCTCCACCCTACAGATTTTTGCTGAGGGCATAAGTTTTTCACATATTTCACTTTTGTAATGGTTCTCACAAGTCATAGAGTTCCAGGACTTGTAATACCCAGAAAAAGATGATGCATGTGTCCACACCTGACTATACTGAAGGTGAATGCTCATCAAGGTTTCAGTCTCAGCTCTACCCAAAAAAAGTTACAGTTCCATAGATCTTGGCCTGACAGGTTGATAGCATCAGCATTGCTCAGACAGGCTGGTATTTTCTGCACACTTAACAGGCTTCATTCTTTTTTTTTAATTTTTATTTTTAATTATGAGAACAAAGATGCAAAGAATGAGGACAAGGTAAAGTTACAGTGGAAGGACAATCACCCATAAACAGAATTATCAGTAGTCCCATTACTGATGTCTTAACTTTGAACTTTCAGCCAAAGAATATTAAGAAAAATAAAATAACCCATGTACAATTACTTTGTCCCTCAAATCCCAAGATAGTAGTACATAATATTTCTTAGCATCACACAGAACAATCTGAAGAAATAAGACTTATGTAACTACTTAAACATTGAAGGAAAAGTACTTTTTTACATTTCCATGCACATGTCTATTAGTTTAAGTTAACCTCAAAAGTTTAAGTGGGTTCTTTTTCTTAAGGATTAGAGTCAAAAGAGCACAGTAAAAGTGGTGTTAGAGTGGCAATTATTGTTTGCATAGGCCCACCAAAATATGAGGGACATGGAAAGGGAAAGTCTTGGCCTAAATACAAGGAGACATTACCCCTGAAGTTTCCTAGCATAAGACCAACTCTAGGCTCCAGGCATACTAGTTTGTCCAATGCAGTTCATTGTCTGTTGCCGATACCCTTTTATTTTTCACACAGTCTCTGTTGCTGGTATCATGTTTCTGTATTAAAGATCCTGGAATCTGCATATTCTATATCGCATTCAGAATGGTGCAGAGCTCTCGTTTCACCTCAATTTAAAGGGCAATGAAGAGAACCCTGTCCTGTAGAGCAGGTTGTTGTTGTCAAGTCTTCTTAGTGTTAAGGGAAGTCTCTTTTGAGCAGGTCGATGTCAGAGTTGTGGTAGAGGATTGCTTCCAGATGTTATAAAAAAAAACCTTGGATGTTTTATAGATAGCTTGCCTGATTCAGGGATGGATGGAGGCCTTTCTTTCATTCTTTCTTTCATTCTTCTGAGGCCTGTGCCAGGTCATTATATTGATGTTCAGGATGTAAGGTCCCATTGTACTACAAGATTCGTGTGTTCCAACCTCTATTAGATAAGAACTTATTTGTATGGATAGTATTTTCCCATTTTAATGTGCCTATGCAAACAAGGAACAATGCAATGAGGCATTATCAACACATATGGAGGCCATAAGAACAAGTCCAACAATCCCTATGACATGGTTCAATCATAAGCATTAAACTGAGGGACTCCTCCACCAAAATTCATTATTGAACAGCACACAAAGACAAGAAAAAATGTGATTAGAATCGCCAGGGTAAAGGAATATTGAGAAAGAGTTACAGCTGTTAAAGAAAATACACATAAAATATTAAAAAGACATATATGTCCATTTTATGCCTTTTGAAATAGTTGGGGTTGTTAAATCCAATGCACAAATTTGGTCTGTGATTATAACTGTGTAGTACTGACGTTAAAAAGGGTAACTGTGGGGTTCTGATGGTTGGGGGTGAGAGAGTTAAGGAGTAATAATGAGCTTTGTAGGGGTGTGCAAAAGGGAAGAATATGTTGAGGCAGAAGGTCGGTCCTGGTGCCTAACAAATTAAAGAACTGACCGTAAAGAGGGGAAATTAAGGGGAAGATAACGAATAGGGATTGGGAGATGAGAGAGAAGAAGGGACTCTGTGTGATGGAGGGGAAATATATCAGAGGGGTTAAATACATTGTATAGATGAATTGTTTATGGATTAGACTTGGCAAGCAGAGAGGATCACTTTATAGGAGGTTACAGCTACTTTTACAATGCTTTGTATGTAATGTTCACATTAGTGTTTGGCTTTATCAGTCACTGTCAGTATGTAATTTTCTCTACATTGTAAGGCAAATTTTATGGAATTTAATGTTATCGATAAATAATATCATTTTAAAGTTTTTGTTTTATTAGTTGTGTTATTTATATCCTCCTGACCTATGTGGATACTTGCATGCAGAATATTCTCAACAAAAGCTTATTAAAACTAAAAACAGTGTACCATCCTGTGTATTTTCAGTTTTAAAAATGTGGCTCTCGGGGCCAGAGAGATAGCATGGGGGTAAGGGATTTGCCTCTCATGCAGAAGATTGGTGGTTTTCCCGGCATCTCATATGAGCCTGCCAGGAGCGATTTCTGGGCATAGAGCCTGGAGTAACCCCTGAGCACTGTTGGGTGTGACCCAAAAAACAAGAAAGGGGGGGCAGGGAGATAGCACAGCGGTAAGGCGTTTGCCTTGCACAGGAAGATCGCTGGCATCCTGTGGAATCCCGGCATCCCATATGGTCCCCGAGCCTGCCAGGGGCAATTTCTGAGCATAGAGCCAGGAATAATCCCTGAGCATTGCTGGGTGTGACCCAAAAACAACAACAAAAAAAATAAAATAAAATGTGGCTCTCAAAATAAATTTCAATCGTGTTTTTGGTGAGATTTGGCTCAGTTGAAAAAAAAGGTTGCCGACCACTGTACTAGTGCTAAAAGATTCCCTGTTGTCATCCAGGTATATACAAACCAGAATCAAATTAGTTTTGCAAGTATTTAAGAAATATCACATGGCAATTGTAACTGCTCTATTAATAAAGCCATGGCACGAACTCTGGTGTCTCACTGCTTCAAGTGATATGAACAAAAGCATCCATGTGTGTACGTATCACAAATAGGTATAACTCCTAGTTAGCACAGCAACTAAAAATGTGAACCGTGGTTAGCATGAATGAAAGTTGAATGAATACTATAGTGATTCTAATGAGCAAAACAACCATAACTTATATGACTCAAATAGAGTCTAACCCAGAATAAGTATGTATGCAAGAACTACAACTGAAGGAGAGCAACTCTCTATAAGGACCAGAGCCTAGTACATCATTTGTTGATCAACCTCAACCAATCACCACAGCTTAATGTGTGAGTACCCCAGCCATACAAGAGTGAGAGCCCCAATTATCAAAACAATAAAAGGGCAGAGAAAAAATAAAAATTAAATTATAAATTAAAGGGTGAAATGGTGCCTTTGGGACAAAATAAATGGTAAGAAAGTATATGATGGTTTCATTTATATGTGAAATAGAAATGACCAAGGAAAAACCCAACAAATCTTCCTCCTACATTCAGTTAGAACTATGGTGGTTGCCAGAAGGAAGGGGTGGATGGGAGAAATAAATTGAGGGATCCTTTGGTGGTAAGATGGTGCTAGAGCTTTGGTGGTGATACAGCAGATCCTATACATATATAAGACATAAAATCAATTATTTGAAATTATATATTATAAAATAACAATAAATAAAAATAGAATACAGAAAAACAAGTAAGTACCAAAATGTGTAGTTCCTCACAATTAGTGGAGTAGAGAAAATGAAAGAAACTGGATTGGCTTATCCTGTCAATTGTTGCATCCAAAAAGACAATGATAACTAAAACTTCACTGTTTAGGGCTTTGACTTCAGAAGATGTTCTCTACTTGAAGCTTTTTTTTTTTTTTTTGGTTTTTGGGCCACACCCGGTGATGCTCAGGGGTTACTCCTGGCTATTCACTCAGAAGTCGCTCCTGGCAGGCACGGGCGACCATATGGGGAACCGGGGGATTGAACCGCTGTCCATCCTAGGTTAGCGCAGGCACCTTATCTCCAGCACCACCACCCGGCCCCCTGAAGCTTATTTTTTAAATTAAATTTTGGTATGGTTTTTGAGATGTAAACAGATAGCAGATATTGGATAACATATACTGGGAGTGGAGGAAAGAAAATTATCAATAAAGTAGGGTTGGAACTACTGTGTTGATAGAGGAAGTGGGGTGTAATGTCATAATAAGTAGGCAGAATCTGCTAGTGTGGTTCTTGTAGTGTGTTTCTACAAGACAAAGCAAAGGTAGGCTGAATGAATGGAGAGAGTGAAGTCAGGGGCTGTACAGAGGCCTTTGAAAAGGAACTTAGGGGGTAGGGACTTGGCAAAGGAGGAGGAGAACGTAGGGTAAATCTGAGAAGCATTTCAGAACAGGGATGATGTGACATACTGATTCTAGACCCTAACATGACTAACATGATAGTCAAACTTTCTCAAGTGAGAAACCACAGAGTTTCAGTGAAATGATTCTTTGAATGAGAAGACATAGGGGAAAGGGAATTCACTTGAAGAGAGTGTACAATTATTTTTCCCACTGAATTTAGTATGGCAATCAAGCCTACACACTTGACTGAAAAGACCTTAATGGGTTACTGTATGAACGTGAGGGACAAGATGGAAGGTGCTGCTATAAAAGGCATAAGCATGGAAGCCATCCAAGTAACAATGGATGAAATCTCAGAGAGCAAATAAAGACATTAGTCCTGACTCTAAGAATCAGAAATTGGTGCTAGCTGAGTATTTTATATAGTTATTTTTGGCAGCCAATACAACATTTTATTCAATTGAAGATAACTGAAAGATTGGGGGAATATATTTCCTGTTTTTCTATTGGTTTTCCATTATTCCTCTAGTCAAATTTATCCATTACCGTCAAGAAGCTGTATTTGTTTTAGTAATCAACTTTCCTCTAGCAAACATTTAAAAAGATTCCTGTCTGACTGCATATATTTTTAACTACACAAACACAACCCACTTTCCCTTTAGTTTTCAATTTTGAGCCTTCTCACAATCAACAGCACACAGAATAAGAGAGAAAGAAGGGTGGTGGAGAAAGACATCATTCTATAAAGATCAGTGACTCTCCATGCTTTTATCCCAGGCACAGATTACATTTAACACCCAGGGGTCTTGACTGCCTCAGATCCTTTTCAGAGTAAGTAGCTGTGGTACTGAAGATAGTTTGGGGTGTTCTTTCATTTTAGGACAATATTAAATATATTCCCTGTGAGGCATAAATCAGTGATTTATCTAAGAATAAGGCATATCCCTAATAACATTTCACTTCTATTAGATTACTTGGTGCATTACATTAAACAGAATATTTCAAAACCACACATATGTCAGTCAGGCCTTTTTAAATGATCATAAGTTAAAATTTCTCTTTCTTCAGAAATCAAGCAATCTCTCATCAAAAGGAAAAAACTGTGGGGAGGTATGGAATTTTGTTGGCTACTTATAGACTATTTATCCTTTCAACTAAGGGGATAGTTAGACTCCTTTCTGATGTTTCTCTATTGAGACTTCATTTTATGCAAGGAAACAGATATGAGGGGTCATTTGGAGCCAAACTTGATATACAGGTGTCAAAAGAAAGCCTGACATGTACAATTTGGTTTATGCCCATATCAATATTTCCCTCTATACATTAATTTGATGGTTTTCCTATGTGCATCTCCTTCAGTTACTCTAATATCCCTAATGCTTAACATAATATTGGTAATACCTGGTCTGTGTTCAGCAACTATCTACTGAGTATCTATGTCATATGCAGAAATGAGATGATTATTTCATATGTATTTAGGATCTATCTTTGGCTATTCTTTATCAGATGTTTAATTTATTGTTGCCATATTTTGTCTGGAAGAACTGGAATGAAGATGGTTTTCAATATAAATATTTATCTACAATATAAAATGTTGTATAAGTATTAATATTTTGATAGGAAACATTGCTTGTTCTGTTTGTATTAATTTTATTTAGTAAATATTATTGTGGCAAGTTAAAAGCAGAATATAAACAAGGGAAGAAATGAATCATAATCCTTTACAGGGTATTATCTGAGGGACCTGACTCTCCCTGAGAATACATTAGTGGATCAAATGCACAGAGATATAAAATTTAAAAGGGACAGGAAAGATAATATAGCAGGTAAGCCATTTTGCCTAGCATACAACCAACTTGAGTTCAATCCCTACAGACAAAGCACTGCCAGTAGTGATTCCCGAGTGATTCCTGAGCACAGAACATAAGCACAACTCTGTGGGTTGTGGGTTTCAGGTGCCCCACTCCACCCCATTGAGATAAGGTATCTGCCTTTCATGCAAAAGGTCATCGGTTCGAATCCCGGTGCCCCATATGGTCCCCGTGCCTGCCAGGAGCAACTTCTGAGCATGGAGCCAGGAGTAACCCCTGAGCACTGCCGGGTGTGAC
>PVKC010026641.1:0-15953 GCA_004027635.1 Crocidura indochinensis
AAAAAAAAAGAAGATAGAATCACTGAGGATTTGATCCAAGTAGATTTCCCCATTGAACATGACATTTGAGCTAACTTGAAAAGTAAAATGTGACTGAGCTGGGCCAAAAAAAAAGGCACAAAGGATGTAGAGAGGAAATTGTACTGGGCAGTGGAAATGTTATGAACAAAAGCTGAAAGGTGAGAGAGTGACTCGTTTAATCTTTTCTCGATTTACCTACTAATAACTGTAACCCATAAAGGCACTTGAAAGTTAAACCACTTCTTAGACAATACCTATTTTTTAAATATTCAGAAAAAAAATGCTCACTCCACAACACTCCAATAAATATTTCATAAGATGGGAAGTTTAAACATTATGGTTTCAGGCAAAGACTCACTAGCCAATTTACTTGACACAACAGTTTTTAGTTAGAGATCAGTAAAAGCCATCTGAAATTCATATGTGAATAAACTCAAAATTTTTTCTTGATATACCTCAAGTAATATAGATGAAGAAGTAGCATCTTCTGTGTTTACGTAGTTAGGAAGGTGTTATTTCCACTTGAATCAGTGCACTACTATAATAAGCATTTATTTAAATATTTTTCTGGCTATTATCTTTTTTAAGTGAAGATTGAGTGCAGGAAAGCCATAGAGTTCCAAAAGTTATAAAATAGAAAATAATAAATATATGTTCTAGAGAATGAATCATTGAGCTCTATCTGTACCACCTGTGATCAAGTCTTTTATTTTTCCTTAATTTTTGAATAAAGTATTATTTACTTTAAAAATATCCATTATTACTTAAATAAAACCAAGTTTCACTTTCCAATTATTTTTTTCTAGTAGTGAAACTTGGATAGTAAAACGTAGTATGATTTTTCCAATGGAAATAATGGTACTCTTTTCTTTATTAAAAACTTCTCTCCTAGAGACAGAGTTTTAGGGAACAAATCCAAGATGTCAGCAAGAAATGGGTATAAGCTGTCTAATTCAAATCAGAAACACATAAATTATGCCACCTCTGTAATGGAATTCCAATTGTGCACGTCTCTCCAACAGTTTAAGCAGATTCAATACAAAAGCCTCTCTGCTCTAGAAACCTTTTCCCAGGAGAACTTACTCCAACATCTTGCTTACATCCCATTGATTGCATCTGGCCCCATTTCTCAACCCAGTCCAATTGAGGAGGCTGTTCTCTATGAATCTTATTTTCTCACCAGGGTAAAAAGGAATAACATAGCAGACAGGTGTAAATCTCTATAGAAGTGTGGAGAAGAAAAAAAGTATTAATTCTCTCAGGGCCACTTGCATAAACTTATATTTTTTGTATATATACATATATATCCATTTTTCCTTAGTCCTGCAACTCTTGGTTTGTCACATTAGAGCTTCCTCTAACCTACCCCAAATTTAATAGTTGCGATCTACACATCTCCTCGATTTCTTATCCTTCATCTATGGCCAAATGATTTTACCAGTCACTCACATGATCTCATTAATTGCTATCTCCCTTGTCATGAGTTTTCCACCTCTTGCCTATTTGAAAATTTAAAATTTATATACCCAATAGTATAATTCTCTTCTCTGTAGTTCTTTGTACTTATATAATGAATATAAATTTGCCTTGTATTATTCTACAAAGATCTCATTTTTGACTACCCAAATAGACTATGGTTTGCATCCCAATGTTGCCCCACCAGCATTTTGCATGTATAGATGCTAGCAAATGGAATTCCCATGTACAGCCTATATATTGTCTGCTGCAATAGCAATAAGCTTTTTGCATCATTTTAACTCTACAGGACTCAGTTTATTTCATTATAGGATGAAGGCATAAAGGGTATACTTGAAGTCAATTATACTTTGAAAGTCTTGTTTTCAGTAACAACTTATTAAGACATCACTTGCAAGGGGTTGGCTACTAAAATTGACTTTAATGATAAAAATATCTTTTAGCTCTTCATTTACATAATGTAGTCTGCATGCTCTAATCTAAAGACTAGTCCTTAAAAATCTACCAGGATCTATGGACCACATCTACTTGTAGCTGAATCCTATCTCTACCTTTATCAACACTATCTCTCAAGCACACACACACACTTGCATACACATACACACCCACTACTTGATCTGGCACCTAAAACACATTTATTATTTAATAACTATTGAAATAATAACTTAAAATATATGTACTGGGGGCCAGAATAATAGCACAGCTGATAGAGTATTTGCTTTGCAGGCAACTGACCCAGATTTGATCCCCGACATCCCATATGGTTCCCTGGTCTGCTAGGAGTGATTTCTGAGCAATTTATGAGTGCTCAGTATCCCCTGAGCACCATGGTTCTGGCCCCAACACAAACAAGCAAACAAATAACAACAACAACAACTAAAGTTATATATGTGTACTTGACAAATCCATAGGATGAAGAAAAATATTCAGACAAGGGAAAATGGAAGACATTATGCCAATGCACAGGAAGTCTAGACATGTAAAAATCAAAATATTTGAGCTAGTCTAGAGAGGAACGTCGCTAGGGGCAATGACCTGAAATCAAACAAAGGAAATGTGGAGTCGAGCAGGAAATTTCCCAGTTGGCCTGTTACACCAGGCTTGACAGCCCCAAGGAGCTAGTGGAAGCTAGTGTCATTAAAAATCTTTTTCAGTTATACACTACTAATGGGAATAATCCCACTTTGCTGGGATTAGAGAATGTCTTTTAGATTTGATAGCCTAAACCTTTTTCATTTTCAGGTGAGAACACTCGGTCTCAGAAAAGGGAAATCAACCAATGCAGGATCACAGAATTATACTTGAACTCCTACACTGACTCCAGTTCCCCAACAAATTCATCTCCCCGACCTTTCTTCGCAATGATCTGCAGAACATATGCTTTACAGGCCCTTTTTACTTACTGTCTAGAAAACATCAGGCTTGTCTAATTATTTGTTTTCTCTTGAAATCCCACTCCTTCCTGAGCTGCCACAGTCCTGATTGCCAGCTTTCATTCTGCTTCTCCAGCAGTGTCTTCTTGTGATTCTGGATTGGACTATTGAGAGACTCATTTCATGTTCTATCTATGTAAGATAACCATAAATCTGTACCCTAAATCCCAATTGTGCATCCCAGCCTCCTGTTGTCTAATCAGACTATTTGCCCCATGAACAATTCTTTAGCAGTATTATGAAAAAATCCAAGAGGGCAGTTCCATCCCAAACCCACACTTGCTGTTCTCCCTCCATCCTTCTCTATTTACCAATAATATCACAGTCTCCTATACCCAAACAATAATCATGAACATCATCCCTGACACCAAAACCTTCCTTTCCAAGCCATAACCATATTAGTATTTGTTCAACCCTCAAATCATCTGACTTCCCTTCATTTTCACAGGAACACCCAATACATCCCATCACCCTCTCCCTATGCCTCTGTAAGAACTTACTACTGACACTGTATTTCCCTTTTAGCACCTAGTTTATGTCCTGAGTGATCAGTTCCAACTATCATCATCATAGTGGTTTCTTCTCTATCCACTGTATTCATGGCTCTTTGTGGCAAGCTTCCTACCATAGACTGGTCCTCTTGGCCCTCTTTCTGGATATTACCATACTACTTTTTATTTTTCTTATATGACAGAAACTCAATCATGAACAATTTTGTAACTAAGGAGTTTAAAATCTCAAAAGGCCTGTACTATCTGGCCCCCTTTTCATACATCTTCCACTTTATCTTTTTAAATCCCATTCTCCTTCCCCAACAGACACACACATACAGACAAACAGACACACACACACACATACACACACTTGTTCATGCAACCTTAACTGCTCCAGACACTTAACTACTTTAAATCTTCTTTAAATGTAATATATCTTTCCTGCCTGGGGGTGTCTACAAGCAGCAATTCCTCTATCACCTCTTCAGCCCTAAGGGCTCCAATGTCTGCCACTATCACATCCTATGGCAGCATATCCCCTTAAATACCACCCCCAAATCTCAAAGAGGCTTCATTCCCAGCTTACTTGCTCTTATTGCTCTCTCTTTCTTTATCCTCATGTCACCCCAGTGATTGAAAATGATTAATGCCACTCACAGGCCCCTTATAGATACAAAGCTTTAGGAGGACAGTGACATGTCTACCTGGAGTGAGTTCAGATAACAGAAAATAACAAAGCTTCAATCAGCCCTTTTAAACTCCTGAGCTAAGAAAATGCTGCACACATTCCCAAGCTGGAAAATGTTCAAATGGGCAAATGTGTGTAGGAGAATGGTTAAATGGGCATCAAGAATGCAATGAAAGAAGCTAAGCAGATATCTAACTAAGATGCTTAGTAAGTGTGGATTTGAGCTTAGTAAGCTAATTGTCATGGTAGGTTAGAATCTGGAAAAGCATACTCTCAAGGAATGGTTAGGACCCAATTGTGCTATAGGACTTAATGGCTTTCTGCCTGGGATAAGCTTAGTCAATGTGCTCAAACAGGAACTGAACTGAAAGCTATAAAAATAAAAGGTCAGAGTCTACTGATAGGAAAATTCCCTTTCCCACCTACCAACCTGCATCTTTATTCTACTTACAATTGTATGTTCATGGTAGCTTTCTCATTCTCTTTAAGCCCCAGTTTAAATTCCACCTATAAATGGAAACTAGGATTACCACAGCAGTCAGTGGATGGAGCAGTTTTATAGTCCATGATTCACAGTTTGGAGGTAAAAAGATGCTATAAGAGGATTATGGAGAGATAAAGGGTAGGGTGGGCATAGGAGATGTTGCACAAGATATATGGGGAGGGGCCTGCTAGAGTGGGGGGGGGGTTATGCAAAAGCAGAAACCCAAATATAAGTCACCTGGGACTTACCCTAAATGAATCTGGCAGTGGTTTAGTTGTAGAAAATTTAAGTTTTCTTAATACCATAGATAATCTGGATGTCAAAATCCATGGGGATTTTGGGACCTAGTGAGATGAGGTCCAGGACAGAAGAGCTGCCAAAGATGCAGTTCTTCAAAAGCAGCCAGAACTCACCTGGATTTGGGACTGTAGTCTCCCTGCCACAGCTCTGCTCAAGCTGAACCCCCTGTGGGACATTCTCAAAGCTCTTGCTCTAATTACCGCTTTCTCTAACAGCCTCCTTCCTCTCCCCAGCTCCTAGTCCCTGGGCTGACTACTTGGTAACACGGAATCTTTCCCAACTCCTCTTAGGTTCCTGCTAAAACTCACTGGGAAGAAAGTTTTCATTAACCCTAATTTGCATATCCCAGTATTTGCTCTCTACAGGAATTCTTGAATCCTTCCCATTCAAGAAGCTTCTCTTAGCATAGTGTTAAAATAAAGAGTGTTAAATACTCCCTCTTGTATAAGAAGGAAAGCACAGAATTTCCTTCTTCCAATGTGGCCAGAAATTCACACATCGTAGGCAGAGTCTGATTTTTATTTGTAGCAATATCTTACACTCCATGTTCACAGTCACATCCAATGTCTACTTCTTTCCCACCTCCCTTCCTGTATGTCCACTCCTACTTCTAGTCTCTCTGATGGACTCTGCAATAGATGCAAGCTGAGGCACTTTACTTGATATTTCCCAACAGCTAACATTTCAGTTCATGCGTAAGGAAAAGTGTCGCATTCTGCAGTCAAACTAGCAAACAACCAAAAACAGATGGACGTAGAAATGACTAGAATTCTCTGAGTTATTGCAACCCCTGAGGATTTTAGAAGAAAAAAAGAAAAGAAAAAGATTTCCTATTGTATTTTCTTAACCTCAGACCACATTGATCTGGCATCAGTTCCCTCACCTCTTTTAATAGGTCAATGCATGTCAAGGTTAAGACACACATGCTATATTTCTGTTGCCTAAAAGCAAATCTTCCTTTTACAATTTCTTGTGCCAGCAACAGCAGGCAAAGCAATTTCATTCTATTTCCTCATGTATAAAATAGGTTTGCTGTTATTGTTATTAAGTACTGATTTAAAGTCATTGATAAGTTTTTGAGCACAGACTTTAATCTAAACAATAGAAAATAGTAGAGCCTCAAGAAATATCATATAGGTAGAAGTGGTTTTTTTCCTGTCAACATTATAAAGAAATTACATTATTCTTAGACCTATTGTTCTCACAGGAATGGTTATGATAATTGTGTTAATATAGTCATAATAATGTCAGGAGTATCAGTCATAATTTTCAGTGTATCTCCATCCACACTGTTCCCAGCTTTTCATAAGCAATAAATGTTCCTAATCTTTTTGGTGGAAGAATTCCTGGTTGTGCTTGGAAGACTGGGAGCCATCACAAGAAATACTTAAACTAATACTGATGTAGAATCTGACAATGCAGCACTAGAATTTACCAGGCTCAGTTTTGTAAGAAGTTGTAGAGGTCATGAAGTACTCTGACTAAACTTGGGTTCTTCTGTATGCAAGACATGCACTCCACCCCTTTGATCAATTCCCTGCCTGCCTTTCTCATTCCTCTTTAACCTACATTATGTTATATGTCAATATCATCTTTTATAAAAGATGCACAGACATTCCATTCTAGAAAGTTAGCATACTCTTGCTACTTAGAATGTGGTTATTAAGGCAGCAGCTGTAATAACACTCAGAAGAGTTTCTTGTGAAATTCTTAAAAAGTTAAGAAGATGCCCCTGATTCCTGTGTACATATCTACAAAAAGAATTCAATGAGACTATTCCTAGGAAGGTAGAAATGGTGAAAAAAATTGGGAATTCAATGACATTACATGTCTCTTCATTACACTTATTTAACTATTGTCTGGTAAGTACATCAGAAATACAAAGTGGAACAAGGAAAGCCTCTTAAAAAGTGGTGCTAGGAAAACTGGTCAACTACATGCAGAAATGAACTCAGACTTGTCAATACTATGAGAAAAGGTGAAATCATTATGGAATAAAAACCTTGATATTAGACCTGAAACTATAAGGTACATAAAGAAAGACATAGGTAGAATAATACTCCATGACATTGAAGCTAAAGGCACCTTCAAGAATGAAATACCACTCGCCAAGTAAGTGGAAGCTAAGACAAACAAATGGGACTACATTAAACTCAGAAACTTCTGCATCTTAAGGGAAATAGTGACTAGGATAAAGTGCTACCATGAAATAGGAGACATTTTTCACCCAATACCCAGCAGATAATGGGTTAATATCTGAGATATACAAGGTTCTGATTAAACTTTACAAGAAAAAATTTATCTAACATTATCAAAAAATTTGGAGAATAAATGGACATACACTTCCTCAAAGAAGAAATAACAGATGTCCAAAAGTGCATTAAAAATGCTCCTCATCGAGGCCCGGAAGATAGCATGGAGGTAAGGTGTTTGCCATATGGTTCCCTGTGCCTGCCAGGAGCAATTTCTGAGCATGGAGCCAGGAGTAATCCCTGAGCACTGCCGGGTGTGACCCAAAAACAAAACAAACAAACAAAAAAATGCTCCTCATCACTAATCATCAGGAAGATGCAAATTAAAAAATCAATATGATATCATTTCACATCATAGAGACTGGCACATATCACAAAAAAAAAAAAAAAAACAAGAACAACCAGTGCTGGCATGAATGTGAGGGAAAAAAAGGACTCACATTAATTGCTAATGGAAAATTATGGATATTCCTCAAAAAGCTAAAATTGAGCTTTCATATGATCTTTTAATACTATTCCTAGTGATATACCCCAGGAATGCAAAAGCACAATAAAAAATACTCTCTGCATTTCTATATTTAGCATAGTGCCATTTTCAATAGCCAGTATCTGAAAACAACACAGTGTCCAACAACAGATGAGTGGCTAAAGAAACTGTGGTATATCTACACAGTAAAATACAATACCACTGTTAGAAAAAATATCAAGTCATAAAATTTACTTAGATATATTTGGGCATGGAGACTATAATGCTGAGTGAAGTGAGCAAAAGGGAAAGAGATAAACAGAATAATCTCATTCATTTGTGGGATATAAGTAAAACAAGAGACAGTACAGTGATAGTACATACCCAGGGATAATAGAGACAAAGGTCAATAAGTCCAGCCCAGGGTAGAAAGCTCACTACAAAGAGTGATGAGTAGGGTCTACTTAGTAGGTCAATGATAGTTGACTTTGGACAAGAACTCAGCATTAAAGTGAAGAAACAGGCTAAGAACCCTTCCAATGACAATAGTGCAAATCAGTGTCAAAAAGGAAAGAGGCAGGGGGAGAGAGACAGGGTAGGAGGTGGAGTGAGAGGGAGAGGGAGAGAGAGAGACAGAGACAGAGACAGAGATAGAGAGACAGAGAGAGACAGAGACAGAGAGACAGAGAGAGGGACAGAGAGACAGAGAGAGACAAGCAAGTAGCCTTCCCTAGAAGAATGGAAGGGTAATAGGAAACATCAGAGCCAGGAGTAGCCCCTGAGCACTGCCATGTGTGTGACCTAAAAAACAAAATAAAGTTATGTCAGGAAACTCCAGGGTTAGGGTCTCCTTGTACTTTGGCAAAAGTCTTTCCTTTCCATGAACTTCATACTTTGGTGGGCCCATGCAAATGATAATTGCCACATTAATATTGTTTTTACAGTGCTCCCTTGACTCCAAACCTTTAAGAAACCACTAGTAAAAATATCTGGAACTGGAAAAAAAAAAGGTTTACATTAGGGTTAACATATATGCTTTTAGATGCACTAGCATTCTGGGGGATAAAGGAGGGTGATAAGGGATATATGCTTGGGAATAGGGATGAAGGGAGAACAACATGGGTGGAAAGGCCCTCATTTATTGTCACCATGTACCTTAAGTATCACTGTGTAAGATTTGCCGTTGACTACCTTTAATATCACTATGTAAGATTTGCCGTATATATTCTAATAAATGTTTGTTAAAATAAAAATTAATTAATTAATTAAAAATAAAATAAACAAACAAAACCAAGAAGGGTGTGTTGATGAAGGGTGGTGTACATTGTATGACTGAAACCCAGCCAAGAACAATTTTGCAACCACTGTGCTTAAAGAAAGAAAATAAAGAATTAAAATAGATTAAAGGTTTCCATAGTAAGTTAAAAAAAATAGGGATTGTCTAGTCATGAATTGCTGTGCTTGTAGACTTACTGATTATTTAAAAATGCATACCAAAATGAACCATTAAAGATAATGAGGAAACCTGAATAAATATTGAATGAATTAATTCCTTATAGCCATGCTATATTTGTTTTAGGATTGTTGGGAAACACAAAATTCAAATGAAAAATAAAACTTGCTTGTAATTCCATCATCCAAATATAGTGGTGTTTTTTCTCTTTTGGGGGGTTTGAATTATACCCAATTGGGCTCAGGGACTGGGATGGAATTAGGTTCCAGGATCAGTTTCGTTCAAAGCAAGAATTTTATCCACTTTACTATCTCTCCAGCCTCTAGTGATAGTGTTTAATCATTGGTAATATTTTTCCAGAATTTCATTGCTTATATTCACATACAATACTATACATATGTATATGTGCAGCATATTTTCTGTTTTGTTAAATTCTCCACAGTTTATATATACATGCACACATATATACTTTTAACAAAATCAAGAACATATTGTATGCAATTTTGTATTATTCTATTTAACTTAGAAAATTTGATTATATTGAATGTGTAATATTTATCGAAATATTCACCATTTCTTATTATCTGTGTATACCTGCTCTTTTGTAAGTGTGCATGAAATTTTATAAGGTTATATTTCAAAACAATTTCTTCAGCACTTTAAGAATTCAAGATGTTTAAATAAATTATTTAAAAAGAAAGAACTTGAAAGTCATGTACACAGTCAGAAACTATACCTGAGCCTATTAGCCATTTGTATTTCTTTTTTGTCAAAGTGTCTATTCATTTCTTCTTCCCATTTTTTGATGGAGTTAAATTTTTTTGGTAAAATTCTGTCAATACCTTGTATATTTTGGATATTAACCCCTTATCTGATGAATATTGGGTGAAAAGTTTCTCCCACTCAATGGGTGGCTCTTGTATTCTGGGCACTATTTCCTTTGAGGTACAGAAGCTTCTCAGTTTAATATAGTCCCATCTATTTATTTCTGCTTTCACTTGTTTGGAGAGTACTGTTTCCTCTTTAAAGATACTTTTAGTCTCAATGTCATGGAGTGACATAACTAATCATCAGGGAGTTGCAAATCAAAACAACTATGAGGTACCATCTCACGCCACAAAAAAATGAGAACAATAAGTGCTGGCAGGGATGTGGAGAGGAAGAAACATTTATTCACTGCTGGTGGGAATGCCATTGTGGAAAGCGATATGGAGATTTCTCCAAAGGCTGGAAGTTGAGTTCCCATATGATCCAGCTATACCACTACTAGGTATATATCCTAGGAACACAAAAATACAATGCAAAAATCCCTTCCTCACACCTATATTTATTGCAGTGTTGCTTACAATAGCCAGACTCTGGAAACAGCCTAGATGCCCCTCAATAGATGAATGGTTAAAGAAACTATGGTACATATACACAATGGAATATTATGCAGCCATCAGCAGAGATGAAGTCATGAAATTTTCCTATACATAATGTATATGGAATCTATTATGCTGAGTGAAATAAGTCAGAGGGAGAGAGATAAACACAGAATGGTCTCACTCTTCTATAGGTTTTGAGACAAAATGAAAAACGTTTGTGTAATAATTCTCAGAGACAAAATAGAGGAGGTTGGAGGGTTCAGCTCCTGACATGAAGCTCACCACAGGGTTCGTTTAGTGCAGTCACAGAAATAATTACACTGAGAACTATCATAACAAAATGTGACTGAATGAAGGAAGTGGAAAGTCTGTCTAGAGTAAAGGCCTGTGTGCGAGGGAAGGAAGGACACTTGGGATATTGGTCATGGGAATGTTGCACTGGTGACAGATTATATTTTATATGTATTAAAAAACATATATTAAAAATTAAAAAAGGAAAAGAAAAGATAAGGCCTCCCAATTCTTACCACAGGCTGTGTTTTTTACACTGACTGTATAGAAAGAGGAGGTACAGTAAATGCACCCCATATATACCTCAACCCAGACTTTTTGCCTGGTCTGTATTGCAAATTGAGGGACAAGAAAAACGAAATTAAATCTGAGACAAATTGTGTTACATTATGTCCTAACAGTATATAGAAGTGCCTGCTTAATCACAGCTTATTTGTGTTAGCAGATTATTTTATTTTTTTCCTATAGGAAAGAGGATAGGCATTTAGCTCTGAGCTATTTTTTTTATCTCATTGACTAGTAGTAAGAAGACATTTTTAATAGGTATGTCATTTTCAGTCTATTCAATTCATTCACTAATTATATAACCATATTCTATGCCTAGGTATTTAACATTTTAATGTTTTATTAATTTAAGAGCTTTTCTTTACACATAAGTTCAAACTTTTCAACATTGTTGTAATTAATGTATTTTAATTATTTGGCATTTTGTGTTTATACTAGACAAAGTTATCCTTTTTTTTCTTTTACATTGGAAGATTCCTGTGGACCTCAAATAAACTCATTTTTCGTGTTACCTATGTAAAGAGGAATAAAGAAAAGCACAGAGAGATAGATGATAGATAGATAGATAGATAGATAGATAGATAGATAGATAGATAGATAGATAGATAGATAGATAGATAGATAGATAATGGATATTTGGCCCAATCAGAATTCAGTCTATTATGTCTGTTATGGTAAATGTGACATGATTTTCTTTTTTCAAAAAAGCCACAAGATTTATTATTGGTATAACCTAAGTGAAAAGACTAGGATATTTTCAGAACTATTGCTTTGAATTTTTTATTACTTTGAATTTTTAATCTGAATGTTTGAATTTAATCTTGAGTGCATGCAAATATTCAGTAAAGTAAGGTACCTCTCTGTATTTTTATATATTTGACCATATCCTTCTTTCAGATGAACTTTAGAATCATTTTTCCATATTCTAAAAGATCCATTTCTAAATTCAGATATATTTTGAAAGTAATAAATATTTTAACAATATCAAATTTCCCATCCATTTTTATTCAAAAGAAATACTGTATTTGCCAGCATACAAGACGACTCTTCAACCCATGAAAAACTTCCTAAAGTCAGGAGTCATATTATATGCTGGTATACGGCATGCTGAAACTTGTTCCAGCTTAAGGGACGAGTGATCCGCACCCCTCTTACTTTTAAGAAGTAACTTACTTTTAAGGCTTTTGGGAAGTTTTTCATGGGTTGAAGGGTCATCTTACATGCTGGCAAATACGGTATTAATGCAGAACCTTTACATGATTCCATGAAACTATATGTTTTTTTTCCTTAGAGAATCCAGACATATCTTGTAACTTTTAAACTTGCCTATTCTGTTTTCCATTCCTTTAAGAACTTTTTTTTTCCAAAGATAAGAACTCATACTTTTTAATAATACAGGGGGTTTCAGCCTTCTGACATCCTTAACTGGAAGAAGTAGATAGAAAAATGAATGGTGATATCCTTTAATAACTTTTAAAACTATATTATATTTTTTAATCAGCTGTTGTTGGCATTTGGGAAATTTAGTGTTGCTGCCTATTTATCTTATAACAGATCACTTTGCAGGACTTTTAATATCAATTAAAAAAGATTTTTCTGCCAACTCTCCAGGGTTTTCTAGGCATGCAATCAAATAATTTACAAGTATCAATAAATGGCCTCTCCTTTTAAAAGTATTTTTTGATTTCTGTTGTATATGCCAATGATTTATAGTAATAGCCAGTATCCTTGTTTCTGTATTAAGAGAATGAAAATAATTCTTGTATCTCACCACTAAATACAGTATATTATGTTGATTTGTGTTATGGATTCTTTATGTGAAAAAGAATCTTACTACACCCAGGGATGTTATTGAGTGATGGAGAAATTTCCTTGTCTGCGTAAGGCAAACAGCTAATCCCTAGCATCAGGCCACCCTGTATGTGAACATGCAACTTCAGTACACTGGCGGCAAGTGTGTGATGTCAAGCAAGGGAACAGATGTAACTACCAATACCATCACCACCATAATAAAAATTGTACTAAACTTCCTAAATCGATGAAGTTGATTTTTAGAAAGAATTCTTTGTATTGATTAATTTTATTGACCATTTTTAGCTATAACCAATTTTGTATATATTTTGAAGTAGTAATTTGCCTAATTGTACCAATTTCACTTTTAGCTTCTAATAACATCTTCATCAGTCATATCAAAATATAATAAATATTTCATTTATTATAGTTTATATAAAAATTTCAGACATGATTAAGCATGGGAAAGAAAATATATTTCATGGGGCCGGGTGGTGGCGCTGGAGGTAAGGTGCCTGCCTTACTGCGCTAGCCTTGGATGGACCGTGTTTCGATCCCCCGTGCCCCATATGGTCCCCCAGGTCAGGGGCGACTTCTGAGCGCATAGCCAGGAGTAACCCCTGAACGTCACTGGGTGTGACCCAAAAACCAAATCTATATATATATATATATATATTTCTTAGAATTGAGAGAAAATAAGGCACAAGTATTGACTTTATTATATTGTGGAGAAATGTACTCTTGTTTTTTTCCATAAATTTGTTTGTTCAACTTTAAATTGCAATTTTAAAACTTGCTCAGATGACACTCTTTTATAGTTTTTATTTTCATGTCTTTATTCACCATAATGTATAAGACTGCTAATATAATATTCCATGTGTACAATGTCTAGCTCCATATCCTCCACCAGAGTTACCATTTGCCTCTACTATAATCTTAGTGTCATCCCCTCAAACCTTTTCCCACTACCCTCCCCCCCACCCCCAGCTATCTCCCAGCCATAGGAAATCAAGTTTTGTAGACAAGTTCTCAATTTCTCTCACCTTTGGCTATTTTCTAGCTATGCTTCTTTATATTCCACAAATGACAGAGGCAATTCTTTATATCTTTATCTTTATCTTCTGGCTAAACACTCAGCATAATACTCTCCGTTTTCATCAATGTAGCAAGCAGCAAATGACATGATTTCATCTTTTTTTTTTATAGCCATGTGGTATTATATTCACACCACAATTTCTTTATTCAAGCATTTGTTCTTGCATACTTGGGTGATTTCCAGACTTTTGCTATTTTGAATAGTGCTACAATAACCATTGGAATGTAAATGTCTTTTCTGGATAAAAGTTTTGGGCCACTGAGGTAAACACCTAAAAGTGAAATTGCTAGGTCATTTGAAAGCTCGATCCTTAGTTTTTCTAGGAGTGTATATATTGTTTTGAAGTTATGATATAAACATTTATAAATCAAGAAAGTGAAATAAGATTCTCAGAACAATAGCTAGAATTAAGAGCTCATAGAAAGGTCCTGAAGTTTATGGTCATTTGTTCAAATGAACAAAGAAGCAAACAGTAGAATGTGCTATGTATTATTAGATTTTTATAATAAGTGACTAGTTTCATAATAAATCCAATTTCAAATTAAGTTTTGAATAGGGCATGAAGTTGACCCAGGTTCTATTCCAGATATTGCATATGGTCCCCAAAGCCCTGTTAGGAGTAATTCTTGAACACAGAGCCAACACTAAGTCCTGAGCACCAAACTACCACCACCCCCACAAAAAATGGGGAAAAATTAAGGAATTATATTTTAAATTTTTGTCTAAGAGTTGTTCTGAATAAATTCTTCAATTTAATATTTATTGACCTCTCTATTCCATTTCTTCTGAATAGAGGCATCCTTTAGTTTTGAATTTGGGGGGGGGGGTCACACTTGGTAGGACTTAGGGATTACTCCTGGCTCTGTGCTCAGAAATTGCTCCTGGCAGGCTCAGAAGACCTTATGGCAGGGGTCTCAAACGCGGCCCGTGGGCCGTTTGCAGCCCTTCGTACATTTTGTGGCCCACGGCCGGCCTTCAAATAGCACAGTATTCGTGATTATTCGCTTACCGAATAATCGCAGTAAAGATTGCATTCGTAAGAAAAAAATCGCATTAAACATTCGCATACCCCGAGCAGTTCTGTTTGGGGTATGTGAATGTTTAATGTGATTTTTTGCAATCTTTTTTCTTACTAATGCGATTTTTTATTGCGAATATTCGGTAAGCGAATAATCCCGAATACCTTCCGCCTAGCGCAGACATCATTTCCGCTGCTCCTGCCTGCTGTTCCTTGCATTATTGGAGGCCTAGGGGAGAGAAGGGAGAGAAGTTTATTACAGAATTAGATTTTGTCATACTTTCATCATGATTTCGTCAAAGCCTGCAGTGAAGAGAAAGATTGATGACGAGCACAGACAATTTCAGGAAAAGTGGGAGACGCAGTATTTCTTTGTTGAGCACAGGGGCATCCCCACATGTCTTATTTGCTCAGAGAAAGTTGCAGTGCACAAGGAATACAACTTGAAATGCCATTATTCAACTAAACATGCTGAGGAATGTGGAAAATATCAAGGAAATGAGAGACCCAAGCTGGTTGCCAGTCTTAAAGCATGTCTAATGAGGCAACAAGATTTCTTCAAGAAAGCAACCAAAGAGAATGTTGCATCAGTCGAAGCTAGTTACATGGTTAGTGAAATGATTGCTAAGGCAGGGAAACCATTCACAGAAGGAGAGTTTGTTAAAAAAAAATGCATGTTACAGGCTGCAAGTATTATATGTCCAGAAAAGAAGGTCAGTTTAGCAAATCAGCCTTTCTGCCAACAGTGTGGCAGAGCACATTTCTGACCTGTCAGGTGACATTTATCATCAACCGTGTGAAAAAGCCAAATGTTTTGATGCATACTCAGTTGCTCTTGACGAGGGCACAGGTATAACAGACACTGCGCAACTCACAATTTATGTCCATGGTGTTGATTGCATTTTTGAATTGACAGAGGAGCTGCTCACAATAATTCCTATGCATGGCCAGACCACCGCTAATCAGATATTTCGGCATCTGTGTGATGCCATTGAGAATGCAGGTTTGCCATGGAAGAGGTTTGTTGGAATAATAACC
>PVKC010026642.1:0-16042 GCA_004027635.1 Crocidura indochinensis
CCAGTGTTAACTCCTGAGCACCGCTGGGTGGGATAAAAAAAAAAAAAAAAAAAGAATGACAGAATCAAAAGGGAAGCTAGAAATTTCACACACACGGAAATATTGCTGAGGGTTATCACATTTGATGAACACTATAGCAATCTACTGAATAGAACAAGAAGTCTCGGGGCCCGGGAGATAGCATGGAGGTAAGGCGTTTGCCTTTCATGCAAAAGGTCATCGGTTCAAATCCCGGTGCCCCATATGGTCCCCCGTGCCTGCCAGGAGCAATTTCTGAGCATGGAGCCAGGAGTAACCCCTGAGCACTGCCGGGTGTGACCCAAAAAAAAAAAAAAAAAAAAAAAAAGAACAAGAAGTCTCTATGGCATGTCCCTTCCTTTGAGACTACTGGGCACTCTGGCATCACAGAATACTGCTGCTATGGAAACAAGGTCGTCAGCTAGAGCAGATATGCTTTAAGATGCCTCAGCAATAACAGCACAGCCTGTTCCTCATAATGGTGCCAAACAATAGCACAAACTACAGAAATCTCAAAAACATGGAGGACCGCCTCTGTTCAGCACCATGCACATACAGAACCTACAACACACAAGTAACCACTAGATCTAGCAGCCCTGGTCAAATTGCAGCTGGGCACCCCGCAGATAAGTTGAGCAGTCATTGCCTCCATTCAGAAACCTTACAGGTAAAGCATTTGATTTAAAGCACAGATTTGAGTTCAAGTTTGTGAGCCAAAAGAATGCAAAAGGCACAAGGAATAACTCTCACCTGGTTTGTCAAAATCCTCTATTCCACCCAAATTACTTTTATTTATAAGGTTTATAAATTACATACACTGAAAACATGAACCAGGGAGCTCATTTCTTTTTTTTTTTTTTTGGTTTTTGGGTCACACCCGGCAGTGCTCAGGCATTACTCCTGGCTCCATGCTCAGAAATTGCTCCTGGCAGGCACGGGGGACCATATGGGGCACCAGGATTTCGAACCGATGACCTTTTGCATGAAAGGCAAACGCCTTACCTATCTCCCGGGCCCCAGGGAGCTCATTTCTAATGCTTTTAGGAAAAAGGCCAGAAGCAAATATCACAAGGCTGAGACACAAATTCAGTAAGTGCCGAACAAGACTAAACATTTATATTTAAAGTTCTGCTTGTATCTGTTATTACCCATGACTTAATATATGGTAGCGCTGAAATAGCAGGGAGTAGTGAATGCATTCACGCACAGCTTCCTTTGATGAAATATATCCCTTAAGGATGAGAATATTTAAAGCAACAACTCCAAATGGCAAAATATAAGAAAATGTTTGATCAAAACTTTCAGCTGTTTTTTTTTTAGTTTCTTTAGTGGTTGTTTTTTGTTTGTTTTGTTTTTGTTTTTAAGTAAAAGACACAGAAATTCAATACTTTAGGAAATGGGGTACTTTTAAAGGGACAATTTGTCCAAGTTTAATAAAGGACTATTTTCCACAATAGCTATGATTTCAAGTTGCCAAGGGAAATCTAATTCTAAGGAATCAAAATGTATCCCATATCATACTATTACTTCTACTTTGAGTGACTTCGTAACTTACCTTATAGTGTCTTCAGTTGGGAGAAAATATTCTTTTGTAGTGACATTTATTGTAAAATAAAACCAACAGTTAATAAAAATAAATTTAAAAAAGCCCACGGTTGTGAAATCACCCCAAGCACCGTGTTTCTAAACCCCACACAGAGGGGTCTGTAGAAGCTGGGTAGCGTTGAAAAAATAATAAATCAAGCCAGTCAGGAAAGAAATATGGAGCCAGTGTATTCTCCGTGGTCTCTCTCAGAGTGCCAAGCCAAAATTGACATTTTTATTATCCAAGCCAAAACTGACTTTTCTTCTTTATCCCAGAATAAAACCCACTGGGGGGGGGTGCAGAATGATCCAAAAGGATCCTTACATATCAAAAGAAGAGATTACAGGAAAGAGGAAGATGGGGGGAAGCTTTTGTTTTGGGTTAACTGCTGGATGTCATCTTAATCTATATATTCTTTTTGTTTTGTTTTGTTTTTTGGGGGTCTCACTCAGCAATGCTCAGGGGTTGTGTTTCTCTGGCTTTGCACTTAGGAATAACTTCAGGTCAGACTCATACCAGGCCTTAAACACTGTGCTATTCCTCCAGCACCCAACAGAACATTTATTTTTATTTGTTTTTGGGGTCACATCCAGCGATGCTCAGGGGTTGGTTTTGCATTTAGAGGTCATTCCGGTTGGTTTTGCATTTAGAGGTCATTCCTGTCAGTGCTCAGGGGACTATTTGGGATGTCAGGGATTGAACCCAGGTTAACCATGTGCAAGGCAAACACCCTACTCACTTTGCTATCACTCCATCTCCCCAACAGAACATTCTTTTTACCATTATTTTCAGGCCATACTCAGCTCAGTGCTTAGAGCTACTGGATCTTGGGGTTACTGTCAATAATGTCCAGGAGATCAGACCCAGGATTCATTATTCAAAGCAGGAACTCCAATCCTTTGGGCCTCTTTCCCAAGCCAAATGTATTTTCTTTCCATTTTGGGGGCATGCAGGGAAAGTTTGAGTCACACCAAGTGGTGCACAGGAGCTAGCCAGGCTTGGTGCTGGGGAGTTGCTACTGGCAATGCTCAGGTATTAATCAGTACTGGGACTTGAACCCAGGTCTTCAGTCTACAAAGCATGAATAAACTATCTTCAATAGTTTATTGAAATATATCCCTGCTGGGGCCAGAGAAATAGCATGGATGTAGGGAGTTTGCCTTGCGTGCAGAAGGACGGTGGTTCAAATCCCAGCATCCCATATGGTCCCCCGAGCCTGCCAGGAGGGATTTCTGAGTATGGAGCCAGTAATAACCCCTGAGTGCTGCCGGGTGTGACCCCCCCCCCCCCCCCGAAAAAAAAAAAGAAAAGAAATATATCCCTGCTATATATACCAGTCCTCAATGATACATTCTTAATCCGAGAGATCTGGATAGCTTTAGAGTTGACACCTGTTCTAACACCTGACTACAAGATACAATCCTGTCATAAGAAATCTCTAAAGACTGAAATCTCCAAGTATTCAACTTTTTAAAATAATAATGCAGTGTGGCACTTGATCTAACATAAATAACTCTTATCTGAGTAATACTTGACTATCTGAGTAAGTATAGTCAACCTGTTATTGATTCCAATCTGTTACTGAGAACAAGACAAGTTTGAAGAAGAACAGGGAGACATGGGTAAATAACTACATCTAAGATAAAATAAAGTTCCTTCAACCTAACCTCCTGTTCTGCTTTATGAAAGATAACATTTGAGTACTAATTACATTATTGGTAATGTTTCCAAAAGAAACATTAAAAATGTTTCTTTTGGAAAAATTATCCTTCATTATGAAGAGATTATATCCTCAGCATCTCACACAATTTGTGAGATGCACATAGCATCAGTTCAGAGTCCATACAATACAATATAAAAATAATCAGAGATCCTGGCACATGGACCAATACTACATAAAAGTTGTATGTCTTGGAATTTTTAGAGCTTTAATCTAGATGACTATAGAATACCACCAAAACAGACGTAAAAATCATTATCTCTGCCTCTGCAAAATTAATCACCTTCAAGAGGAGACCACAAGGTCCAAATTAGAATAAAGGAAATTTTATAGTTATATTACAAGCTCTTGAAAATAGGGACTTATGAATGGAAATGTTGACTGAACAACCATCGCACTGAACTCATGCTGTTCTGTATTTCCATGGATGAAAGAGACAAGGGAAAAAAGGAGGTCAAGTTCTTACATGAAGAGTTTCAAATTCCCATTCATTGTTTAAACATATCTGAATGACTTCTTATGTTAAGGATTTGAAATTCACAAAACTTTGCTCTGTCAGCAGCAAGACTACATTTTTTTTTTCTAATGTGCAACCTCAAACTAAGAATGGAATTTTCCTAACTACTAACTTCCTGACTACTAACAGTCAAGAGAAAGAGTAACCTGGGAAATAGACGCAGTAGTTACAGTAGTGATGAATGCATTTTCCTCTTTGCATGTAGAGACTCTAGTTGAAACTTCAGACAGCCATTATCATGGAAATAAGCAGATGGCAAAAGTTACATTTAAACTTCTTTCTCGGCCAATTTATATGGAGATGGCTCAGAATAATAATAAACTTCAATGTTCCTTCTTGGCATACTATTTTCCTAAAACAATTTTCAATAACCATGTTGCATTCAAATGGGACTTGATGTGTTTCTAAGGTCAGAAGGAAACAATACAGCTGTTGGACTTTCTAACTAAAAGAAATAATCTTAGTTTTCTTTTTAGTGGGAGACAGTATATAATAGCAACATCACTGAAAACAAAAGACCAAGTAAGCCTCTATAGCTTGAGTCTATATAGACTACATGAAGACAAAATAAAAACATGTTAGTGTAGTGGGAGAAAAATATTAATCTTTAAAGTCCAAAACAACATGAGGAAGTTTCCAAATAGATTTAGTATTGAAAGCATTACAAATTATCAATGATTCTACAAGCCCACACCTAGGGATATACTAAAAGGAAATGAAAACAAGTTTATAAACTAATATTTATGTCAATGTTTATTACAGTGTTGTTCACAAGTGCCAACAAGCAGAAATAACCTAAGTGCCCACAAACAGATGATCAAACAAAATATGACATAATACATATCATGAAACATTATTCAGTCATGAAAAGGTTTTTGAAGGCTGGAGAAAGAGCTTAAAGAGCCAAGTAGATGCTTTGCATGTGGGAGGCGTGGGTTTAATTCATAACACAGCAAGATTCCCTGATCACCTCCAGAATCAACTCCCAAGCACAAACAAACCTCAAGCACTGCAAACGTGGCCTCCAAACACCTCCCCAAATCAAAGATTTTGAATATGAATAAAAAATTTAGACAAAAGACTCCAGGGGCTAGAGTGGTGGTGCAAGCCATAAGGCATCTGCCTTGCGCACACTAGCCTAGGATGGTTCAATCCCCTGGCATCCCATATGGTCCCCCAAGTCAGGAGCGATTTCTGAGCACGTAGCTAGGAGTAACCCCTGCACATCATCGGATGTGGCCCAAAAACAAACATACAAAAAAACTCCAACAATAATACATTAAGAGGGCAATATACAGTGACCCTGCAAGAAGGTTAAATATTTTCTTAATGAGGCTACTTTAATTAAATGTATAAGCATGTGAGTATGTCAATTTAAATGATAAAGCATAAAATAAAACGCAACATCTAAAAAAAAAATGCAACATCTAGTTGCAGGCAAACATTATGAACCAAGAAAATGAGAAGAAATCCTAAGAGTCAAAGACACAAAAAGCAAGAAAACAATCATACTCAGGGATTACTCCTAGAGGAGCATAGGGGACTGAAAGGGATGCTGAGGATCTAACTAGGGTAGGATGAGTGCAAGGCAAGCACCTTTCTCTTTTGTACTAGGTCTTCAACCCCAAGACAGGCCTTTACTTTGTTAGCTGTGTTGTCCCCAGTCTCTGTTAAGAGTACTCAGTGTACAGAAGCTTCTGACTAAATATTTACTGAGTGAAAGAACAAATATACTAATGAAGTCACTGTCATTAAAATCAGGAACAAATTGCCTGCCGCTCCTTCTTATTTAACACTGAAACATTATTCAGAAAGAGCATTTCTGAAACTTATTCCAGATACCTTTACACTCTTTTATATTTTTGAGAAACCCAAAGAGATTGTAAGTGTATGGGTCACTTTCATTGATATATACCATGTTGAAACTTAAAATTGAGAAGTTTAATAAAAATAATTGGGGCCAGAAAGATAGTGCAGAGGCGCCTGCCTTGTATGGGAAAACCCAGATGCAATCCCTACTGCATATGGTCTTTGAACAGTGCTTTGAGGGACTCCTGAGAGCATTCAGAAATAAGCTCTGAGCACAGCTGGGTCACGACCCTAGCCCCAAACCCCCACCAAAAAAAGGTTTATTGGCTCATTTTAAAATAATTCAGGCACCATTAATGTCAACACAAATACCATGTTTTATGAAAATTAGCTCTATTTCTTTCAAACAAACCAAATTTCTTGAGAAGAGTGGTATTATTTCTGTACATGCATACATTTTGAGTGTTGCTTTGATGGACACCACCTGGATTCTCACATATGCTTCTCCATAGACTGTTATGATTATGTTATTATTATGTCTGGTGGGAAATTATGATGAAAATCTTGCTTCACACAGATACATAATGAAAAAGAGACACATTATCTAATATCCCTTTCAGGTATATTGATTTCCTCCCCCCCTTTTTTTTTTTGGTTTTTGGGTCACACTTGGTGGTGCTCAGGAGTTGCTCCTGGCTTGGGGGGGACCATATGGGATGCCTGGATTCAATTCAAGGTCCGTGCTGTGTTGGCCACATGCAAGGCAAACGCCTTCCCACGGTGCTATTGCTCCGGCTCTGATTTCCTTTTTGGGGGGGGGGTGGGAACTACATCAAAAACTGAAAAGTGGCCAGTTCCTTGTTGTACTGGGGAAATCTGAAATCCCTTTAATGAATTTATAGTACATTTTGTTAAGATTCACTAGTTAGTGTTGCTTCTGCCTCAAATGCAAAAAGCTAGAAAGATGATTGCTCACTTACAGTAACTATGGGAAGCAATGAATTGGCAAAAGCACAACTTTTCTTAACCCTGTCCAAAGATCTGAAGGCATACAAGTGCCCTGATTCTAAGAAGAGTGGGACACCAAATGACAGCCAGGCTTATTACACAAGCAGATAGAAAGTGATCATTAGTCATTTCTCACAAGCAAGGTCTAAGAACCTCTGGGAGCTGCACACACCAGTTACACCCAGACTCGCTTTCCCACGACCTCTACTGGGCATTCATGAGAAAATCTGCAGGCTTAGTGTGACAGCAGAGTCCTCATACTGGGAGGAGGGGAGAGCAGCCAAGATTAGGAAAGGAGCACAGCCCCGATAAACCTTCAGCCTTACTTAAACCCATTTCTCAAACACCTGGAAGCTCAGACAGGAAAGGCAGCCCTGACAGAAGCCTAAAGTAGGTTTTAAGGACAGGAACAGAAGAGTCTTTCACCACCTCTGATGCAAGAGGAACTCAGTACTGCAATTTTCCCACCCATTGAGAGGCAGTGAGGAAGCTCTCTAGTAGGGCCATGGGGATAAAAAGGTATGGAGATGGGGCCAGAGAGATAGCATGGAGTTAAAGCATGCAGAAGGACGGTGGTTCGAATCCCGGCATCCCATATGGTCCCTCGAGCCTGCCAGGAGCGATTTCTGAGCATAGAGCCAAAAGTAACCCCTGAGCACTGCTGGGTGTGACCCAAAAACCAATTAAAAAAAAAAAAGTGTAGAGATACTGGGAAAGTCACAGGATTTTATCCACTGCCTGCATGCGGAGAATCAGAAATGTGCACATATCATAAAGAGCAACGGCAGTCCACCATGATCAAGGTGATCAGTTTTGATTGGTTTTCAAATCACTAAACTCCAACCCCACGGCCCTGAAGCATATATATATATATATATATATATATATATATATATATATATATATAAAATCTTCAAATCATAGATGCAGAACTGGAGGTTAAGTTGCTCGGGGTCACACAGATAATGACAGAGCCAAAATGTAAAAACCCAAGCTCAGGCTTTCTCACTGACCAGGTTTGTATGCAGTGTTTGTTAGTGACAAGGGCCCAAACCCTTCCCATTAGCAAACCCCAATCCTTAGAGAAGTCAAAAACAGGGTTGGAGTGACAGCACAGTGGTAGTGCATTTGTCTTGCACACAGCTGACCCGGGACTGACCTAGGTTTGATACCCAGCATCCCACATGATCCCCTGAGCCTACAAGAAACAATATTTGTTTTTTGTTTTTTTTTTGGGGGGGGGTCACACCCGGCAGCGCTCAGGGGTTACTCCTGGCTCTATGCTCAAAAATTGCTCCAGGCAGGCTTGGGGGAACCATATGGAATGCCAGGATTCGAACCACCATCCTTCTGCATGCAAGGCAAATGCCCTACCTCTGTGCTATCTCTCCAGCCTCTAGAAACAATTTTTGAGTGCAAAACCAGGAGTAATTCTTGAGCACTGCTGGGTGTAGCCCAAAATCCAAACCAAAACAAACAAGAAAAACAACAAAAACAAAACCATTTCAGTTACTCTTAAGCTGTCTTAAAAATGAGTTTTTAGGGGCCGGGGAGATAGCATGAAGATAGGACGTTTGCCTTGTATGCAGAAGGATGGTGGTTTAAGTCCCGGCATCCCATATGGTCCCCAGAACCTGCCAGGAGCGATTTCTGAGCGTAGAGCCAGGAGTAGCCACTGAGCGCTGCCCGTGTGACCCAAAAACAACAACAACAACAACAAAAATTTTAGAGGACAAGTGAAAACATGTCTCTGTGCCAACAAAGAAAGCACACATACCCACACATCCTTCTCAGGCTCACATGTAACAAACAGGACAGAATAAGCTGATAAAATGGAACATAAGCATCACTACACCAAGCACAAGTCCTTGTCAGTAGTACTCAAGAAATGAATGACAGTAGCGCTGTCAGGAGTAGCGCTCAGGGGCTACTCCTGGCTCCACACTCAGAAATCAACCTGGCAGGATCAGGGGACTATATGGGATATTGGGATTTGAACCACCATCCTTCTGCATGCAAGGCAAATGTCCTTGGAACCACCATTTTGACCCATCGTGTCCAATAAAGGCCACTTTGCCCCCACAATGTACAAGGTCCAAGTTGGGGCGTAGGGGATACCCCTTTCAAAGGCTTAGTGGCCTGACTCACCACTGAACCATAGATTCCAACTCTTGCTAAACATCCATCCTCAGGGTTTGGCAATATCAAAAGTTGAATGTCATCCACAGACATCTGACAAGCATGATTTGAAAAAAAAATAAAAAACAACTAAGGGGGCCAGAGCGATAGCACAGTGGTAGTATGTTTGCCTTGCACACAGCCAACCCAGAACAGACCCAGGTTCGATTCCCAGCATCTCATATGTCCCCTTAGCCTGCCAGGGGCGATTTCTGAGTGCAAAGCCAGGAATAACCCCTGAGCACTGCCAGGTGTGGCCAAAAAAAAGCAACAACAACAACAAAAAAAAAAACCTACGGATAAAAAACTGCCTAACTATCCTTGGCAGTGAATGGAAAAATCTGAGTCTGTGTTCTAAAAGTTCAATTGCTTATAATTTCATATTTTTCAGGAGCTGGAGAAATAGTATAGAAGATAAAGTGCTTGCCTAATATGCAGTCAGCCTGGTTTGATCCCCACTATCACATATGGTCTTCCTAACCATACCAGGAGTGATTCCAGAGCACAGAGACAGGAGTTATTGGCTAAAAAAAAAAAATCATACTTTCAGAAAGAAGAAAATGACAGTTGCCTCTTTCCACCAACCTTTTATTATCCCCCATAGACTATTTATGGTCTCTTTAATACTAATCCCATTTATTTTCTTCCATCAGTGGACTGGCTCTATTTTCCTCCCGGAGAGGATAACAGAAAGGATCTATCTGAAGTGACAGAGAGGAAGGCTCCAAAGTGCCGATAATTATAAATCAATCCATAATCCCCATAATAAGGACTGATGCTACCATGTGAAATTCCACTATCCACCAAGTTCAGAATCTTGGAGAACACTATTATTTTCTGTTTTAATACAGAATTAGATGACATGTTAATTTGGGGAATAAAAAGCAAAGAATACTTTCTCAATAGATTCTGCTGATCTCACTAATCAATCTTTCCGATATTATATGAAAAGAGAAGGCAAGTCTAATTAGCATCCTTTTCTGAGAAAGATCAAGACACGGAAAAATTAAAAAGCACTGCCCAACATAGACAGTCAGCCAAGGGCAGTAGGGGGATCCATTGTTTTCTGGGCCTACCTGTTTCTACTAAAATGAGGGGTTAGGGAAGGAAAGAAGTCTCAAATAGCATACTACAGGGCCCTGTACCCCTACCTGTTCAGTCTTTTTTTTTTTTTTTTTTTTTTTTTTGGGTTTTTGGTTGTTGGGTCACACCAGCAGCGTTCAGGAGCTACTCCTGGCTCTACACCCCAGCAGACTCTGGGGACCATGTGGGATGCTGAGATTCGAACCACTGTCCTTCTGAATGCAAGGCAAATGCCCTACCGCTTTGCTATCTCTCCGGCCCCAACCTATTCAGTCTTTTAACACACATGAATAAAGACAAAGAAGGATGTTAGGCAAGACCACAAATGATAAAATGGGAGCGCATCAAGATTGAAATGATCTGAATGGGGCCGGAGAGATAGCATGGAGGTAAGGCATTTGCCTTGCATGCAGAAGGATGGTGGTTCAAAACCCGGCATCCCATATGGCCCCCCAAGCCTGCCAGGGGCAATTTCTGAGCATAGAGCCAGGAGTATCCCCTGAGCAATGCCAGGTGTGACCCAAAAACAAAAACAAAAACAAAAACAAAAAGAAATGGTCTGAATGGACCAGGACAGACATATGAGGGTTAAGGAACAGGTCATGTAGATGGCTGACTCCAATTCAGTTCCCAACAAAACATGGTTCCCAGACCATTGCTGGATGCAGTCCTGGAGATGCCCCAAGTGTCTTGAGCACTGCTTGAGAGAACCGCAAAGAATGAAGAAATAAACAAATAATAAAACAACACGAAATAAAAGGTCCAAGCAGTTTGGAACAAACAAAACTGAAAACATGTAATAAAAAGAAAAACTAGAAAGATAAATCTAAGGGGCAGACACATAAAGTCCAGCACTTAATGTCAAAGAATCTCTTAAATAAACAGAAAAGGGAAAAGTTTAAACAGTTCACATGAAAAAAGACCTGGGGCAGATACTGCAAACTGCTGGCTCCCAGATGTGTTTTGTTTGGCCCATGCAGGCCCATGCAGTATTTGTGAAAAGCACGAAGCCAACATTTAAAAGCTGAGAGACTTACATGAACATCTCTGACTGCTCTTGCAAAACTGATTGATCAGGTAACTTGTCCTTAAACCCAAGAGCCATCAGTCAAAATGGAGAGGGTTGGCTGCTCCCAGAAATCTAGGAAAGGCCTGCTGAAACCATTTAGGGTACTTCATAAACCTTCTTTGGAGGGGGGGGGGCAGTGGCCAAGGGAACGAGGGGCCCCTCCTGGAGATTCTCAACCACACAGAATTCAATGCAAGGGTCAATGTTGCAGTGGCCTGCGATGCTAGGAATTACATGGACTATCCCAGATAGGCTTGAGAGCCTCTAAGGCTGTACCTGGTGAGGGGACCAGATAGGAATGGGGATTAAACTGAGCTTGTATATGCCTCAACCCTGTACTCAATAAAACTCAAGAGAGGCCAAAAGTGCAGTACAATTTCTAACAGGTCCCCCTCCCAAGGTAATAGAAGCAAAAGGCCTCAACATTTGAAGAATCACAAACTCCTTAGAGAATCTAGAAAATCAATATTTCTTCACCATATCCATACAAAATAGATATCCACACAAAAGTTCACAATTTCATGGGGCTGACAGGCACCCCTTCCAAAACTCCTGCTTTCCCAGCTAACAACCCCAGTCCAGTATAAGGAATCAAATTACTCCATTTGTGTACCCATACAGTATGTCTATTTTCTTTGTGTGTGTGTGTGTGTGTGTGTGTGTGTTTTTGGGTTTTTTGTTTTTTGTTTTTTTTTTTTTTGGTTTTTGGGTCACACCCGGCAGTGCTCAGGGTTTACTCCTGGCAGGCACGGGGGACCATATGGGGCACCAGGATTCGAACCGATGACCTTTTGCATGAAAGGCAAACACCTTACCTCCATGCTATCTCCCGGGCCCCCAGTATGTCTATTTTCGAGGTACCACACACAGTCATAGTAACCACAGCAAGGTACCACATTCTAAAAAATATACTGACAATTACTAAATCATCTGGATGATAAAGAGTGTGAAAATCATATCATAAAGTCAGAGAACCTAAGAATGGTGAGACTAGGAAATCAAAAACACTCAAAAATAACTTAATATCCAATTTAATTTCAGAAGCTATGATAAGAAAAAGGGTTTAGGGGCCCGGGAGATAGCATGGAGGTAAGGCATTTGCCTTTCATGCAAAAGGTCATCGGTTCGAATCTCGGTGCCCCATATGGTCCCCGTGCCTGCCAGGAGCAATTTCTGAGCATGGAGCCAGGAGTAACCCCTGAGCACTGCCGGGTGTGACCCAAAAACCAAAAAAAAAAAAGAAAAAGGGTTTAGGTATATATACCAAACCAGCTGATAGGACTAAGATAGATCTATGGGATATTATGGTGAGATCCATTTTCAGGTCAGTCAGGAGGACAGGGGTGGGATGTCCCTATAATTAAAACTGCAAAAAACTTTATCAGCACTATCATTCACTGGCAGAGGGCAAACTTCACAAGCAGAGGTCCTAGGGTCAATCCTGAGCACCAAAAGAAAAATTATGAAATAAGCAAAGCCATCCAATAAATAAAATAAAATTCAGCTTCTGTATGAAACTGTAATAGGCTGGGGAAGGGAGGAGATAGTGAGTGCCCCATCACTAAAGTATCTTAAATTAAATATCTTTTTTTTTTTGGGGGGGGGGTCACACCCAGTGACGCTCAGGGGTTACTCCTGGCTATGCACTCAGAAGTCACTCCTGGCTTGGGGGACCATATAGGACACCGGGGGATCGAACCGCGGTTCGTCCTAGGCTAGCGCAGGCAAGGCAGGCACCTTACCTCCAGCGCCACCGCCCGGCCCCTTAAATTAAATATCATAAAGTGCCCCATCACTTAAATATCTAAGTCACAGCAAGGTAATGATTTGTCAAAGAGGTCACGGAAAGATATCCTGAGCTGGGCAGAGCATTATACTACAATTATCTAAATCATCTTCCAAATGAAAGCTTCAGTCAGTGAGCACACTTAGAGGGCAGTGAGAATTTTCTTCCCTTCTCAAACTATTCTTCTGCCATAATAGTTACACTATAGCCAAACTCCTTTCCAGAGAAAGGTGAGACCATGGTCTAACCTTTCCCAGCGATGCTGTGAGTTTACTGAAAACTGGTCACGTTTTTGGCTACTCTGGAAATTTCACCAGTCAATACTGGCTGCTTTTAACTCCCTCCTCTTTCTACCTCTCCTTCTGCCTACTATCCAGTTTGTCCATTAAGGTCAGATCATGTACTTGTCGAATTGACTCATCTAATCCAGAGTTTCAAACATGTGGGCATTTAATTAGCTCTGCTGCCCAATGATTTCAACAGATAAAAATGGGAAGAATTCATTGCTGTGTTAACTTTGTATGAGCATCACAGTCTGGTTATAAGAGGTCACAGACTGGTCTAGTTCAAGTTCGCCTGCGTAGGAGGGTCAATAATCAAAGGCCCTTCAGAATGTCAAGCAATTAAAGAAACTGCCCTTACAATAGCTAAATTGCTCCCTCCCCACAATAGTTTTTTAATTAGAAAACTTTTTTTCAAAAAGAATTGTGCAGGGGCCCGGGAGATAGCATGGAGGTAAGGCGTTTGCCTTTCATGCAAAAGGTCATCGGTTCAAATCCCGGTGCCCCATATGGTCCCCCGTGCCTGCCAGGAGCAATTTCTGAGCATGGAGCCAGGAGTAACCCCTGAGCACTGCCGGGTGTGACCCAAAAAAAAAAAAAGAATTGTGCTAAAAATGTCTTTTTAAGTACCATGAACAAGGAACTTTTTCCTCTATTTACATAAATTAAAAAAGTACATCTTCTCTGACTGAACAGAATCAGATTCGATTTATAAAATGAAAACTTCCTTTTGCCTCTTCTCTGCCTCCTCCTAAGAGTTCCCCAGTAACTTGGGAAACAAGTTCTGAGAGCAAACTTTCCTTCTGTTCCAGGGAAGAGGGAACCAGGGGCCTCTTGACCTATAAAACACAATATTTTGGAACATCCATAATTCTCCTGTCTGTGCCAGTCAAATCGAGTCACCCTTCAGCAAACCACCAGCCAGCCAGAGCTGGAGAGCAAGGCTTTCACCCCGAGGAGTTGACATGGAAAAAAAAAAAGCTGCTATTTCAGCTTGCATTACAAACTGTTTGGAAAAGACAGATGGAGGGGATGACAGGAAAAGCAATTATTTCTTCTGGGCTTCCTTTCTGTCTGGATTCTACGGAGACGAATACAAAATTCCATCACAGATTGAAATGCTATCTAAACATTCTTGAAAATGTGGTCCTGCTCTCTGAAATATGACCTGCTCGGCTGTAGCAACCTGTAACCTATTTATATGGGAAGGTGGAGAGGCTGACATTCCTCTAGGCCGGCGAATTCTAGGCCTGACACCTCCAATCCTGCTAGCCTGTGACCACAGATTCAAATACAAATAACTACAAAATATATATCTACAAAGCATGACCCAACAAAAAAGTCATGATGAATCAGTTTATTCTTGGAATGTAAAATACTGGAGACTCGTCTGTGTTCTGAGAAATGTGTATTCAGGTTTCTAGCGCACCATTATAAAAATGTAGGCTAGCTCACACTCTACAGTAGAGCTATAATTTCAAACAGTAGTAAGTTGGGACTAGTCATATACAAATAAAGTTTAAAACTTTCTAAAAGAAAAATACCCTCATCAAACTGTTACAGTGAATGAACTGTGTTAATTTATACTCTGCAGTGCTGAGGATCAAATCCAGGATCCGTCATACCCAAGGCAATGCTCAACTAACTCATCAGCTACATTCTCAGACCCTCAACACAATGAAATAATATGTGTTTTAGTCATGTGGACAATATGTTCTGAGAAATGTGAAAATGGCAAACTACAAGTCTTTTGTTTGTTTGTTTGTTTTTGTTTTTTGGGCCACACCCGGTGACGCTCAGGGGTTACTCCTGGCTATTCGCTCAGAAGTCGCTCCTGGCAGGCACGGGGGACCATATGGGGAACTGGGGGATCGAACCGCGGTCCGTCCTAGGTTAGCGCAGGCAAGGTAGGTACCTCATCTCCAGCACCACCGCCCGGCCCCCGTCTTTTTTTTTTAAAGTTTTTGAGACATACCTGGAGCCCAGCAGAGCTTGATATCAGAGGCTGAACATAGGACTTCCAAAGGCAAAGCATGCCCACCAGTCCTTTAAGTCATTTCCCCAGCCTAAGGATACTATTTCTGCTGTGAAGACTTTATAAACTCATCAAGGGATAGGCCTGGAGGGATCGTATTGGCATAAGTGCTTGCCTTGCATGTAGATGACCCCAGTTCAATCCCAATACTGCATAATGTATGTGTGTCCTTCACCTTTCCAACCACTGCCAGATGTTGTCCCCAAAATAAAAAAAATAAAAAAAAATAAAAACCTCATGAAGACAGTAAGATGTGTTCTCTAGTAAGTCGAGTTCATCACAAAAAATCAAGTGAAAAACACTTGGTATGAGAATTCTTGGATAGAAGAATGCAGAGTTTACTGATGAAATTCTAGGGACCATTTTCTCATCTGACAATGGAAAAAATTGGACCAGATAAGTTCCAAGGTCATCCTAGTCCTAAAACTGATTCCTTTCATGCAGTTACTGAAGCTAAATGGAAAGGAGCATTTTTTTTTTTTTTTTTTGGTTTTTGGGTCACACCCGGCAGTGCTCAGGGGTTACTCCTGGCTCCATGCTCAGAAATTGCTCCTGGCAGGCACGGGGGACCACATGGGGCGCCGGGATTCGAACCGATGACCTTTTGCATGAAAGGCAAATGCCTTACCTCCATGCTATCTCCCGGGCCCCGGAAAGGAGCATTTTAATTGGGCCTTAAATAGGTGTAATTTTGAATTGACGTTGGGAGAGGTGAAAGAAGGGAAAGGACAATACACATTTCATACAAATAACATAAGTTGGGCCAGAGACAGATTGTTCATTGGACTGGTAACATGCATTGCAGTATGAGACCGGGGTACCACCAGGGGCAACCCCTGATCATCACTTGTCATCACACTGCCAGGTGTAGTCCCTAATTTTTTTTTCTTTTTTTTTGGTTTTAGGGACACACCTGGCAGCACTCAGGGGTTACTCCTGGCTCTATGCTCAGA
>PVKC010026643.1:0-16039 GCA_004027635.1 Crocidura indochinensis
GTTGGCTTTGTGCAAGGCAAGCAACCTACCCGCTGTACTTTGGCTATGACCCCAGAGTTTTCTAACTAGAAAAAGATATTATTCTTCAAGTTTATCCGTTTTAATTTAATTTGTATCTCCATACTGACAATCATATAACACAAAATTTCAACATTTGCTCAAAGTTTATATTGTTAGAATAAAACAAAGATGTGTTTTGAGGAGGAAACATGTTACAGTATTGCATTTTCTTTGGATTGAAAAGTGAAGTTTAGAATACTATCCATAGCAATAGCACATAGATGTTGGCAACTGGTTAAAGTCCTTTAAGAGTACTGCTAATTATATTTACTCTTAATTTATGATCAACTAATTCACTATGTCAATGTTTGAGTTGCCTCTAATAGGTTGCACAATCCAAATATTTGACTTAATTGCTTTGTTTATCATCCTTAATCTCTACACCTAGACTGAATATCAAAATTTTAGATTGTTACTGAGCTGGAATTTAGGATTAGTCATTCCTGATTTAATTCACGTCAACATTAATGCATTTTTGCTTTACTCTGCAATCTTAACATTTATGTTTTGAGTTATCATTAATTGATATTATATTAATTTAGTTAGAAAATATATAAATAGATTGTTGGAAATGATTATTTCATTAAATCTGTGCAGTGTGGCATTAACTCTAGTCACAAGCTGTATGCTGTATTCCCAAAATTATTCTCAGAAATTCATACATTTGGTTCCCTTCACTCATTTTATCCACCCATTTCCTTTCCTTGACTCCAGATCTATGACAACTTTCGCTGTGTTCTCTGTATCTAAAAATGCAAACTGGAGAAATACTTAATTTTGTTTGATCCTCCAGCATCAATATAGTATGTTCCACTGAACACTTCCAGGCATTTTTACTAACACTCACTATTGTTATCATGATAGTTGCAAGTCGTAGGTATTTCTCTAACTGTGCTCACCACATCTGGTGGTAAGCTTCAAGTCATGGGCTGGACCTTCCAGCCCTCATCTCTAATGTCTCTGGACACTATTATCATAGTGTGTCATATGTTTTAAAAACCCACAGATGAGTGAGACTATTCTGTGTCTATCTCTCTCCCATTGACAGATTTAATTCAGCATAATAATTTTCATGTCCATTTATGACTTTATTTTTCCTGATGGCTACATAGTATTCCATTCTGTACCACAGTTTCTTTAGTAACTCATCTGCTGTTGGACAACTAACATTTTTCTTGATTCTCACTATTGTAAATAGTACTGTAATAAACATAGGGGTACAGAGGGCATTTTTGTACTGTGTTTTTCTGTTCCTAGGTTTATACTTAAGGGTGGTATTGCTGGATCATATGGGAGATCCATTTCCATTTTTTTGAGGAATATCCATATTGCTTTCTTGAAAGGCTGGAGTAGATGGCATTCCTATCAGCAGTGAATAAGAATTTCTTTCTTCCCACAACTGCCAGCACTGATTGTTCTTGTTTTTTGTGATGGTACCAGTATCTGTGGCATGAGGTGATACCTCATTGTAGTTTTGATTTGTATCTCCTTGGTGGTTAGTTATATGAAACAATTTTTCATGTGCCTTTGGTCATTTGTATTTATTCTTTGAGCATATATCTGTATTTTTCTTCTCTCCATTTTTATGGGGTTAGCTTTTATTCTTCTTAATTTATGTCAGTAACTTTTATATTTTAGATATTATTCCCTTATCTGATGGATGTTGGTGAATAGCTTTTCCTGTGGGTGACCTTTGTGTCCTAGTCATTATGTACTTTGAGGTGAAGAAGATTCTTAGTTTAGGAGGGGTCTCAAACTAGTGGCCCGCGGGCCGTTTGCGGCCCTCCGTACAACATTTTGCGGCCCTAGAGGAATCATTTTTTATTTTTTTTCTTTTGTTTTAGTTGTTTGGGTCACACCCTCCAAGACTTACTACTGACTTTGAACTCAAGAATCACCCCAACTTTGCTTCCTGCGGCCCCAAGGTAAGTTGAGTTTGAGACCCCTGGTTTAATGTAATCCCATTTGTTTATTTCTACATCCACTTGTTTTGACAGTAGTGTGTCCTCCTTGAAGATGCCTTTATTCTCAATGTCATGTAGTGTTCTACCTACATTTTCTTCTATATACTTTCTGGCCTTTGGTCTGATACAAAGGTCTATCATATATAATAGTTGTTATTTCTATGCCTATTTCCACATCTAAGATGTGTTACATGTTTAGTAGTTGCATATTCTAGAAGTTAGTCCTCTCGTTGAATTGATCTCCTTATTATGCAACACTCTTAGTGTCATTTCACAGTCCTTATAAGACTACTTTTTCATAGTAAACTATTTAGGTTTTGCTTGTTTGGAAAGCTTCGTATCTCCTTTAATTTTGCTAGGGAGAGTTTTCTTGCTTGGACTATTTTTTCTTTATTTTTTACTATAACCTTTTGAAAGTTCTATAACACTTCTCACCTGCATAATTTTTTTCTTCTTTGAGTTAATATTTTATTCAGTTGTTATTTAGTAGCACACTGCCTAGACCCTAGTGTTATCTTCTCTTTATATATATATATATATTTTTTTTTTTATTTACATACCATGATTAGAAGCATGATTATACTTGGGTTACAGTCACAAACAGAGCATCCTCCTTCACCAGTGTAGCATTCCTCCCTTCCAAACCACCCTCCCCCTTCCCATCCTCTGCCTGTATTTGAGACAGGCATTCAACTACAGTTATTTGCTTTTAAGTTCAGTAAATTATTTTTTTCTTAAAGGATAAGGGTTAAAAAATAGTAAAGGTGTGACAGTGACAGTAGCCCTTGTTTGCATAGGCCCCCCAAAATATGGGGAAAACAAAAAAAAATCCTTGGCCTGATTACAAGACCTCACCCCCGAAGTTTATTGGCATAAGACCAACTCTGGGCTCCAGGCCTATCAGTCTGTCCAACCCGAGTCATTCTCCGTGGTCCAGGTGAAACTTTTTTTAAACTTTAGCTATTGGTATCAGATGCCTATATTTAAAGATTCTGGATTCTATGCATTTCTTTCATCAAAGTCATGCTGATTTGGAGCACCCTCTAGTTTCAGCACACCATTAGATATGGAGCGACCTGCCCTGTAAGCAAGTTGTTGCTGAGTTGTCTGGGTATTGAGAGCACTCTTTGGAGTAAGTCAATGCAAGAGCAGTGGTAGTTCTTCCCTGGTAGAGTTTTGGATTCTGGTAATGTTATATAGACAATTGTGGTTGTTTCCATAGATGGTATCCATTGTTCACGGGTGTATGGGCAATGTCCATTCTTCTGAGGTTTAAGCCAAATCATTATGCTAATGTTTAGTCACTTACATAATTTTTGATTAAATGTAGACTTATTGTCTTATGTATCTGTATGTAATAAGTTCCTTTCTCTTGGAGCTTTCTAAATGCTTTCTTTGTATATAACTTTTAATATTTTATTATAATGTGCTTTGATGTGGATTACTCTGTGATATTCTTATTTGGAGTTCTTTAGGCTTTTTAATATGAATATATATTTTCTTCCAAAAATTATTAAATGTTTTAGCTATTTTTCATTTATTCAAAGATGATAACAAAAAATAGTAAAGTGATATTCAAGGGAGAGTCTGCAGATTAAATGGTCTACTGTCTCACTGTCTATTCTGATATTCTTAAATCTGTAAGAAGACCTCAGGATGTTTTTTTGTCAATCAGCCTAATAATTTAGAGATGAAATGAGTCTAATTTATATAAAACCCTACTTTGATCCCTTGGTGAATGATTCTAGTGGAAGTTCTTTAAAATATATTTCTGCTTGTGTGTATATAGAGTGTTTTAATCTTTAGAAGAACGTGTCACCAGATGAAATGTAAGCTGAAACAAAGAGATAAGGAGATATCTATGCAGTAAGAGTTGCAGGTGGGCCTGTAGAAGAGAAAGTACTAAACAATTCTAAGAAACTAAAAATAAAAAAATATTGTTGGCATGTTACTAAGTAGCAGATGATAAGAAGGTGAAGTTGAGAGAGAATATGCTACAGTGTTAATATGCTACTCTTCTACAAATCAGTAGAACCATGCATTTTTCACCTACATGACACTTGTGTTTAAAACACTAGCATGCACCAAATAAAAAATTTTAGATAAAGTGGCCCTGTTTCCCCTTATGGCAGATGCTATATTCAATGAATAGACTAAATCCAGTGCCTTGGGGTTTCAAATCAGTAGGTGGTACTCAATGATCCACGTTAAAAAATTAAAAATATCAAAATAAGTGATACTTTTATTAATAAGGTTATTTAGTAAAGGATTATCCCTCAGTGTAAGTTTTGTGCAACAACCTCTTATTCAATGATCAAAATTCATAATAATCTACCTAAAATTCAGAAAGGGGACATATCTTAAAAAGGAATGAGTTTGAATAGGTCTGATCTACACACAAGAAGGCCAATAAGTAGAGGAAGCAGCATATTTTGCAGGTTTACTTTCTGACCAACAGGCATTACTCCTATATCTTTGCTCACGCATTCAGGTAGTACTTGGGGGTCACTTTAGGGTACTTGGGATAGAACCATGGTCAAATGTGTACAAGATAAGTGTCTTTTAATATACATAATGTATAACACATAAAATAAATATGTTATATAGTTTAAATATCATCTATACTGGATATTAAAGGAAGGGTAGAGCACAAAAATTGTCAAGGATTGAGTTCAGGGCCTTATACAAGCTAAAGCATGTGCCTTAACTATTCTACTATCTTCAGGGAAGAAAATTTATTTCTTAAAAATTTCTTTGCTTCCCAACTTTCTACCTATACAACAGAAAATAAATCGCGTCACATAGAGATCACATAAATTTTCTAGTTCCATGACTAAAAATTAGCAGAGTTATGACCCTATACTATCCAAAATTGTACTCCAAGAGCAAAGACTTAGAAATCATACTCTACTACTTACTCAGCTCCTTTAATTTACAGAGAATTATTCATCTTTCCTGTAGCATAATATTTTATAAGCAAAATACCTCAAGGCACCAGGCTATATTTCAAATTCCAGAGTTATAATTTAATTATAAACTGATCTCACTGCCAAAACTTATTTAGTCAAGAATATTTAGATCTTTCTTCTATCACATATTACTTATTGCATAGTAGAATTATATCATCATGCTAATAATGTTTACTTTCACATTTGACAATTATCTCTTCTATGTAAAAGAGCACTGAAACAAAAGGAGAAAAAGAATTAAATTTTCTGCTATTCATTTTCCTTAACATGTTCCCTCTTGTCTCTTCTATAACCAGTTTATAGGAAAGAAGCTAGGTATCTTAACCCCATTCATTGTCAGTATAAGAAAGATTATCTGAACATAAAGCTTGTTCATTCAGTGTCTTGATAAAGATTTCAGATTTATCTGAAAACACTACTGCTCTATTCAATTCAATTACTTGCTATATAATTAAACTTCTGTTTAAAACTTCTCTGGTATTTGAGACATTGGAAGCTGAGGGTTCCCATTTAATATCAACTAATGGGAATTTCCCAACCTAGAAAATTTATTATATGAACTGTTTTGTAAATATTAGAGGATAACCTGTTTGAGGAATGTGATGAACTTGTTCTTAATAAAGAAAATAGATAATGCTATATATCATTACATAATAGCAAAGAAAACTATTATTTTTCTCAAACTAATTTTACATTTTTATAATACAAATATACAAATACAAAAAATGTTTATTTCTTCAAGTAGCTAAACAGTTAAAAGCATTTCTAAAAACACTTAGACAATCAAAGCAGTGTCTGGGACCAGCAAAATGCCTAAGTAGAGTGAAACATTGCACCCTTAGGGTCTCTGTGCATTCCTGGGTACATATTCTCTAAAAGACTTTGCTCATTTTATGTTAATATCACATAACTTGCCTTTATTTTACCATTATGTAATATGATTTACAGATATTTTACCATCCCTATTTTCTTTTAATCACCATCCACATCGTAACTCATCCATACCATCTTTCCAAAAATCAGAGTTATTTTTAGTAACTTAATTCTAGAGAATCATTCAAATACCTGGTCATTATTTTTGACTACCTTGTATTCTTCACCAACTATATAATACAACATTGCTCAGTTTATATAAACTGAGATCTCTTTAATATGCAAACCTCATGCCATTTCTGTTTTTTTGGGGGGTGGGGGGGCACACCCTGCAGTGCTCAAGGGCTATTCCTAGATTTACGCTAAAAAATCGCTCCTGGCGGGGCCAGTGAGGTGGCGCTAGAGGTATGGTGTCTGCCTTGCAAGCACTACCCAAGGAAGGACCTCGGTTTGTTCCTCCAGCATCCCATATGGTCCCCCCAATCAGGGGCAATTTCTGAATGCTTAGCCAAGAGTAACCCCTGATCATCAAATGGGTGTGGTCTGAGAAAAAAAAATCTCTCCTGGCAGGCTCAGGGAACCATTTGGGATGCCCGGATTTGAACCACCATCCTTCTGCTTGCAAGGCAAATGCCCTACCTCCATGATATCTCTCCGACCCAAACCTCATACATTTTCTATGACTTTTTGCACTGTTTTATTTCTTACTTATTTATATGCTATCTCAAGAAAATATTGTCCCATGAATTATTTCCCTGCTGCTATAGTTTAGACTTGGGCATTTCTAGTTTTTCTATATTATAGATTGACTCAACTTAACTCCCATCCTCATTTTATCAGTCTTATTCTCATAATTGTTATATTTTCCATTATATTATAAAAATCTTAATTTTTTATTTTTTGCTAAGAATAATAATACTAGCAATATTGACATTACTAAATATCTAATAGGTGATAAAGTACAGATATCATTACATAGTATCTTCTGTTAATTATGTTTTATTTCTAAGACTTACAACTCTGGAAAACTACTATCGCTACTCATCATTTAAATATTATGAACTTGCAAATAAAACTACTTCCTAAAATACATTTGTTAGTACAAATAAAGACTCATAACAATGTCATTTAATTTGTGGACATGTAGACAGTGGAATATATTTTAATTTACAAAATAAATATGATACCAGGTGAAACTAAATTTGATTAGGCTATTTATTTAGCTTTACATCATATACATGAAGAACAAATCTTTTTCATGGAGCATTTAACGATTTTATCATACTTTTTGTATATTTTGTTGACATTCTTGCTGTTTATTGTCCTCCAAATATAATGCAAAAGGATATCTAGTATTACTTTAGTCAAAAAGATTCTTGGTTCAGACATAAGCTGTACTCTACTAACAGTTTGATCTGTCAAGAATATATATTAAATGTCACATAACATATATAAAACATAGTGATTCATTAAACTTATGATGAAAACACTGATCAATTTATAGAGGAGATTATGACTGGGACCTAATTCCATATTTTCTCTACGAGTTAATTATTCTCTGTTCAGGTTCTGCTAGAAGTTAAAAACAGAAATTTAAAAAATAACTATTTGTGTGGCCGGAGAGATAACATGGAGGTAAGGTGTTTGCTTTGCATGCAGAAGGTCGGTGGTTCAAATCCTGGCATCCCATATGGTCCCCTGAACCTGCCTGGAGCGATTCCTGAGCATAGAGCCAGGAGTAACCTTTGAGAGCTGTCGGGTGTGACCCAAAAACAAAAACAAAACAAAAACGGTTTCTTAGAGATGTGTAAGTAATGAAAGAGTGAGAGAGAGGTAATTTGCTTGTTATAGAGCAATGCAGGTACAGGGGTAGAGAGTGGGAGGGAAATGGAGACATTGGTGACGATGATGGAAAGGGTTCAATGTTGAAGTATGCTGTACATTGTATAACTTAAACTCAACAATGAACACTTTTGTAACCACGGTGCTTAAGTAAAGCAATACATTAAAAATAAATTAAATAAATTAAAAATAATAAAACAATAAAATTATGTCGAGCTAAATTTCAGCTTTGATACATTTGATTCAAAGTTTAAAAAATGTAACAATTTAGCAATTACTGGTATAAATGTAGCAATCACTGAGGCACATGATGTAGCCTCAACTTGTAATGATAAGGTTTGGCTTTAAAATTTCCAGTGGTTAAAAGTAAAAGTAAATGTATGACTGGGGCTGGAACGATGGTGCAGCTGTAGGGCGTTTGACTTGCACACAGCTTACCTAGGATGGACCGCAGTTCAATCCCCCTGAGTCCCAACATATGGTCACCCAAGCCAGAAGTGATTTATAGTCAGAAGTAACCCCTGAACATCACCGGGTGTGGCTCCCAATTCTTTTTAAAAGAAAGTATGGGTATTTAAAAATGTATGGGTTTTTTTTCCTCTTTTTTTCCTCCTTTTCTGTCACTGAATTCAATATTCAGAGTATTTTTCATTTTTGTTGTGGAAACTTGGTGAAGTTCTCCAATATCAATGCATTATTCTTATTCATCATTCATTCATCCATTCATTCATTCATTCATTGCATTGAGAAATACTGGAGTGCTGCTATGCTTTGAGCAACAAATTAAGTAAGTCTGTGACTCAGTAACTTAACATTTACTGCAAAGGGCATATATTGTAACAAATAATTACTATGCTCTGTGATACATGCGTGAGAAACATATAAGAGAGATATTTACAGATACCAAATTTTAAGAAAATAGGAAGAAAATTGGACTCTATCTTGGATCTAATAAGAATTTAAGAACATTATATTTCACCTGGATCTTGAGGGGATTTCTGTTCAGTTGGAAACAGAATAAAAGAGCCTTGGAGATAAGGCCACACAAATATATAAAAATTAATTTGCCTGAAGGTAATATACTTTTTGAATATCTGTGCTAAAAGTTTCTCTAAATGAAGATATTTTTATGATTTATCTTTTTTTTTAATATAATTTTTATTTTTAAACATGTTGGGTTACATATCGTTGGCAATCATATTTTAGGTACAAATTAACAATATATAAGCACACTATTTTCTATCCAATTTTATTGGGTTATTGCTATTTGATATTCATTAAATAAAATAAATCATTTGTAAGTTTGAAACCAGACATTTATAAAAATTAGATTGCACATAGGTACATTAAAAATATTTCCAGGTCTAGAGAGGTACTACTGTGGATAGAGCACTAACTGTACATGTCCTGGCTTATCGCTGGCACCAAATATGGTTCCCAGACCCCTGGCAGGTGCTGATTAAAAAAAAAACAAAATGAAAGATAATTTACAAAAACGCTTTAAAAAGTTTAGTTATTCTTTAGTGATTATACATTTTTCAATTGCTAATATATTAGAAGTCAATGGTACTTTCATAAATATTACTTTTGTTGCTTACTAATCTATAAATATTTGCTGAATGCCTTCTGTGATCAAAGTTATATGCTAAAACTTGTTTAAGGGAGAATATTTCTTAGCTGTAAGCCAAATATGAATCAGATTTTTTTTCTGTAAATAAACCTGAAAGTATTTAAGAAACACAGAGTTAAAGGGACAAGGATATATAATACTCGGGTCAGAGAGACAAGTAAAGCAGGTAGGCAAGAGACTTATCTGTGGCCAAAAGGTATTCAATATCCAATACTTCCTGAAAAACATCAAAAGTGATAACTAAGCATGGATCTAGAAGTATGCCCTGTGCAAAGCTGTCAAAATATAACACACACACACACACACACACACACATATATATATGCATGAATATGTAGTATATTCAAAACGTAGTGAATGGCTCATATAGCGTAACCAATGAAGAGTTTGCCAAAAATGTGATAGGTAGATTTAGTGGAAGAAGAGAATAAAAAAAAGAAAAACACTGCTTGTTCTGTTACTAACAAGAACAAGAAATAGAAATAATTTAGTTCCTATATAAGATGACTAAAACATCAAAACATTTTATAGAATCATGTGTCTTAGAGAAATAATGAGAGTATAAGATAAAATAGAAAATTCTACTTCCAAGTATGCCTAAATGTAAACAACATAATCAGTCAAATTGCTGTACTTAAATCAAACCAGTTAACATCCAGGATGAAGCCTTTGATTAAACTAACTAGTCATTGAATTAGTACACTCTAATGAGTGCTTAGTCAAAATGTGTTCCTAATGTAACAAAGTCACCTTAATTTTTTGAACTGCAGAACCTAAATAGATGAAAGGCCTATACACTTTGAGTATTATAAGAGCCCTAGAAAAATTTTACAGCACTCTATGCCTAATGTTTCAATCCTAAAAAATAAAGATGTAAAGTCTCTTCTTGTTATGGTTTATAATTATATTTTACATTAAAGCTTTTAGACAGGGGCCAGAGTGACAGCACAGCAGTAGGGTGTTTGTCTTGAATGCAACTGAACCAGGATGAACCTGGTTTCTATCTTCGGTGTCCTATATAGTCCCCCTAGATAGGAGCGATTTCTGAGCGCATATCCAGGAGTAACCCCTGAGCATTATCAGGTGTGGCCCCAAAACAAAAAAAAAATAAAGAGGGGAGATTTTAGACAACTTCATTTATATAAGTGGTAATAGATAAAATTGTATTTGATTTATTTTATGTATTTTTTGAAACTGGAAATTTTTCATTTTTGAAAAGAAAATTATCTTCAAAATGATCAAATATTTCATTCTGGTACTGCATACTTACAATAAAAAGGTACTGTTCGAAACTGTCTTATAACATTGAATAACTTCCAAAATTCCCAAGCAATAAATTTTACTATGCTTACCATACTATATTCTCAAATACCATATATTTGAGAATACCATATTCTCAAAATAATATATAGATCTTTTAAAATCAGGATATAAACATATTTATAAATTATTCCGTGACTACAAAAAATTTACTTTTTATCTTTTCGTCAATGGCTGATCAAAGAAAACAAATAAACAAAAAGAAAAGAAACTGGCTGAAGAGATGTTCAGAAGCTAGGGTGATTGACTTGCACATGGAAGAACCAAGTTCAATAGCCAACAAAGTTTAGGTTGACTGAGCCCTGTCAGGAGTGATCCCTGAACACAGCCAAGACAATATCTTGAGAAACATTGAATGTGGACCCAAAACACTTAAATAAAATTAATAATAATAATAATAATAATAATAATAAAGAAAAAATCTCTAAAACCAAAAATACCCTTTGCATTCTCATTCTCCAATTAGTATGTAAATGAAACTCCATTAATAAAAAGTAATCTGAAAAAAATTATCTGACCTGGGATTTTTGCCAAACTGCTAATATAATTAAGTTTATACAGAGATATAGGGATAGCATTGCAAAGGAAATACAGAAATTAGCCATCATTAGGAGTACATTTTAGTTTAAAATGCAAAATTAGTAGATATGAAAGGTATAGTTTAATTAAATATGCTTTGTTCTACCATTCAATATATTTTTTGTTTTATTTTGGTGGTATGTTTTTTTGTTTTTTTTTTTTTTGGTGGGGCACACCTGGTGTCGCTCATGGCTTACTCCTGGCTATCGGCTCAGAAATCATTCCTGGCTTGGGGGTCCATATGAGGATTCTGGGGTATCAAACCACAGTCTGTCTTAGGTCTTCCATGTGCAAGGCAAATGTCCTATGGCTGTGCCACCATTCTGTCCCCTAGATTTGTTTTTATGCACAAAATTTGGGTTAGTAACTAAACTTTATTAGCAAATAATTAATATTTCCCTACTATCTTCCACGACAAGAATAACAGTCTAGCAGTTATTATAAATTTACTAATTTCCACTCCATAATAATTCTCTATATGCCTTATATTCCCAGATAGTACTTCCAAAAAATTCAATATAACTTACCTTTCTAACAGTAAAATTTCAGTCTATGATTCCTACATAGCTAATTGCTTTCATTAAGTTTAATGAACTTTAAATTGACATCTATAGCAAGATGATGCTATTAAATGTGAAAATAAAATAACTATTTATAACCTTGACTTTGGTATAATGCCTTTTATCTGAGCACATCACGCACATTCTCATTCAGTATCTCCTGAAGTGTTTTATACTTTTTTTATGGTTGAAGTGTCGACTTCAACTAATTTCTCAGTTACAAGTGCCAAAGATTTAAGGTCATTTATATAATCTTCATTAAAAAACATGGTTGCTTTAGCTGTAGGAGAATATGCTCCCTACAGATCAGATCAATAGGCCTTTTTAGATTGGCTACATGTTCTTTTGGTGTCAAAAATCCACTGCATTTTCTCTCATCTTTTCTTTATTAGATTGTCTCACTTACCTGAACACCATCAGAAGCAGGAATATAACTTGCTCTTCTAAAAGTGTCTGTCACATTTCTGAGGATTTCCACAGATATAAGAAGATCACCTGCATAGAAATTTTTCCTCTGAGTTAAATCCAGCAATGTCTTGGTCACCTGGGACATTCCATTACCTGCCAGGGTTCGTTGACCCTTAGCCAGGTGTTCTTTGATCTGTGATTTCAAAAGGACAGAATAAACATCAGCATCTTCATGACTATCAATGTATCTTCATTAACTAGTAGAATTAAATGACAGGGCAAATTTATAAGACAGCATTGTAATACTTAAAAAGATGTAAAAAATGTAAACTGTATATATCTCACTTTAGAGGAACCCAGCATGCAAAACCTAATAAAGGTATGCACCTTGCAGAACTCTCTTTTAAAAGAAATTTAAAAAATGTATCACATAATGCATGTATTTATTATAATTTTAATTAAATAAAAATAAGCAATATTTTTTCATATTAAATATGAGAGAATGTTCACTATGTATATTAGAGAATAGAAATAAAAGGCATTCTCAAAAATCATTTTTATAAATGGGAAATTTTTAATGATTTTTGTTTTATTTCTCAAAATAAACACATCTTTAAAAAGCTGCAAAAATAGTTATTACAAGTATATTCTAGTTTAGTAAGACATTGCTAAACTTTAGAGGTCTTCCAAATGACTAAATTTGAGATTATTTTAGTCTCTTCCTAAAAAGAATCAAAAACAACTTTAAAAAAAATCTCTCAGCTTAGTATTAAAATGTGAAATAAGCCTTTTAAAAGCAAAACTTAATCAGTTTGATGTCTACATAAATCTGTTGCCAAGTTTCAATTTTATAGTCTAAGGTTTAAAGTAGTAAAAGTGACTTGTAATTGCAAATATATAGAAAGAAAAGCAAGAACCACTTGTATTTGTCTGTAAAAGATCGTATTATCAGATGATTGTTAAATCTATGATAAAATAAATCATCAAATTAGCATCAAGTAGCAAAGAATTAACACCTGAAAATATTGATGTTAACTTAGAATGATTAATTTCTTAGTTATGCATGTCAATATATCCTTTAAAGAACAATTAACCTGATTCTTTATAATTGATTTAAGGTAAAATTATTTGTTTATAAGAGCATTAAATAGCATTAATGTACAGTTACCCATGTCATCACTACCAACATGCCCACGATTAACCCTTTTGAGTCTTCAGTTGAATTAGGTAAATTATTTTAAATACAATGTTTTATAATGTTAATCGTAGTTGAGCTTTAGACATGTACTGTTTCAGCATTTATCTCTCCACCAAGATCCACTTCCTCCCATAATATTCCTAGAGTTTATCATATCTTCCCTTCCTAGTCTGTCATCTTAGTAAGAACTCCTTTTTTTTTTTTTTTTTTTTGGTTTTTGGGTTACACCCTGCAGTGCTCAGGGGTTACTCCTGGCTCCACCATCAGAAATCGCTCCTGGCCTGCATGGGGGACCATATGGGATGCCAGGATTTGAACCAATGACCTTCTGCATGAAAGGCAAACACATTACCTCCATGCTATCTCTCTGGCCCCTAACAAGAACCTTTTCAAGTTTGATTTTTAAAGTTTGGGCCTGATGTTGACTCCATGATTTGGAATTTTAGTTCTGTTCTTAGCTAACCAATGTACCTGAATCTCTTGACCCCTGTTCTGTTATTTCACAACTGCCTTCCTCCCCTTCCACTCTTCTTTCCTCCTCTTTACTATATTCATGATCTGAGCATTCTAAGCAACTTCCATTTACAAAGTTTATTTTGTTAATTTCTGATTTGATATTTCATATATATATGTATATATATTGGGTTTTGGGCCATCACCAGTAATGCTTAGTCGTTACACCTGGTTATGCGCTCAGAAGTTGCTCCTAGCTTGGGGGACCATATGGGATATGGGGGGATGGAACTGTGATCTGTCCTAGGCTAGTGCTGGCAAGGCAGACAACTTACCTCTAGCGCCACCACGCTGGCCCCTTGATTATATTTTTAATCTCAATACCTACCTAAAATATTTTTATAAAATTACAACCTTTAAAGTCATACTTTTTAAAAATATGGAAACCTTTTAGTGATGTAGTACCACTTATTCAGATTTCATTCTATAGCCCTTACATTTGACATCATATTGTTGAAGACTCCTTGGAGATTCAGGTTTTAAAGTGCTCTCTCTATATTTTATTCAATTTACTTTATGAATTCAGATCTGATAAAAAGGTCTTTTGGTCTACTTTGTATTGACATCTGGCTAAGGTGTGAAATATGATTTCAGCTTTAATTTCTCACTTATTATTGTCCCAACGTTATATGTTGAAGAGGATGTCTTTAATTAATTTCATGTCGTTCACTCCTTTGTTAAAGATTAATTGACCAGGTGCTTGGGGGTTTGTCAATGAATATTCTATTCTGACCCATTGGTCTTAATGTATGTCTTTGTTCCAATGCCATGTTGTTTTGATTACTGTGGCTTTGCAATACAGAAATTAGGTAATGAGATGCTTCCCAGTATGCTTTGGGCTAGCTGGGGTCTTTTATAATTTTATGGTTCCATAAACTTTATAATTGACAATTTTGATTCCTTGCAATATCTTCTCTAAATTTCAATAGCGATTTCACTAAATCACCATATTAGTTTAAGTAATATGGCCATTTGGATAGCATTGTTTCTTCCCATCCTTGAGCATGGAATGCTTTTCCACTATCTTATGTCTATTTCAGTATTTTTCATAATTATTTTGAAGTTTTTGTGGTGTAAGTCTCTTCTCTCTTAAGTTTATTCTTAGGTATTTGATGGTCTTGACACTATTTTAAATGGGTTAGACTCTGATCACTTTCTCCTCTATGTTATTATTTGAATAATGGAATGCAATTGATTTTTGTATTGATATTATATCCTGTTATATTTCTAATTTTTGGTTTATTATATCTAGGAGCTTTTCTTTTGTAGACCGTTTAGAGTATTCAATGTATATCACAACATTTGAAAATATATGTAGTTTGACCTATGCTTTTTTATTTTGAGTTCCTTTTATTTTCTTATTTTGCCTGATTGCTATTGCAAGAAATGTCGAGAGTGGGGGCAATGAGACAACAAACAACCAAAGGATAGTTGATTTATTGGGAGAAAATAGTTTGACTCAACACATCAGATAAAGGATTGATATCTAGATATACAAGTTACTCACAATAGTTGACACCACAAAATCTAAAATCCCCAATAAAGTGAATAAGGAATAACAACAAATGGCCACAGGCATATGAAAAAAATGCTTATCTTCACTTATTATTAGAAAAATCCAAATCAGATAAAATGGAGATATCTTACACCAGAGAGGATGGCATGTATCAAACATTTTGTGTTGCGACTTTGTAGTAAAAAAAAAAAAAAAAAAAGAACTATAGCCCACTCTTGGTGGGAGTGTAGCCTGGACCAAATCATTTGGAAAACAGTATGGAGTTTCTCAGTAAACTCAGAATCAAGCTGCCTCATGACCCAGTAGTTCGTCTCTGGGTATATATTTCCAGAACAAAGAAAAAACTTTCATCCAAAAGGATGTATGCATATCATTATTCACTGTATAAATAAGTACAATAGCTGAGTTAGAATCAACCTAAATGTCCAACAACAGATGAGTGGGTCATAAAGATGTGATATAGATGATATATGCAATGGAATACTTCATAGGAACAAGGAGTGATGCAATCATGCAATTTTCTGCAACATGAATGGAACTGGTGATATGTTAAATGAAGTAAGCCAGATGAAGAAGGATAAATAAAAGACCACATCACTTAATAGGG